>CAJQUW010001853.1:0-249985 GCA_907163375.1 Prostheceraeus crozeri
AAGTCAGACTCTGGGACGATATTGATGATGAAGACCTTTTGAAATACATGCCATAATAAATGTTTATTTCGTATTATCTTTGCTTTCATACTGACTTACTTGAATGGGGTTTTAGTGAATAATTTAACCATGTATACTTTTTCATTTGGAAATAGTAGCACGCTTAGTCTAACTTGCAAATCTTATAACATTTCATATGGACGATGATGATAGATGAAATAGTGTTAAATAAAATTAAGATAGCTCACATGATACTGGGATAGCAATCGACTGCGATCCATGTGTAAAGAGCTTGTTAGACTACGGAAGAGAGAAGTGTGTTATGTTGCGTGTGGCGCGTGAGTGTCCTCCCATTTCATTCCATTCATCAATTCGTCTCATTGATAGAGACAGGTAGAACTCATGGTTCTCATAACGTATGCAATGGATAGTTTATAAGGTAACCTTCGACAGTTGGCTAAATGTCGCCCTGGCGCGAATGCATACTACGTTGAGACAGAGGCAATCACTTGCAAACATGACGCAGAGAGGTTTAACAAGATTGACCATTGCCGAATGTCCCTTGCGGTATACATAGCTACGGGTTTCACCGCCGTCCTATACAGGAACGCCCGTCGAAAGGAAGTATTACACCGAACTTCATTTGCAACGTTCAAGTTGACTGATAGCAGATTCAACTTAATGATAGTATTCGCCAGTCCGAAGACTGCCCAGGGCAAACCGCGTGGAGGTTCTATCATGTCTTGCCCCATGGTGGCCCTTAAGAGAGCCGATGGTTCGTTCTCGGGAGTAACGTCATCTTACACCCTACCAATTCTGCTGAGAGAGTCTTTGACTCTCTCTTTGGTAGCACTGTCGACTTCCACACTAACTGGCACATGACTAAAAAGTGGAATGTAGCGCCATTCCGTTGGATTGACAGCAGTTGCTGTCATCGGATTGCCAATCTGAGCAAGATTGTTGTGAACTCTGTCTTGCTCCTCTATTCTAGCAAATTCATCAAATAAATTTCGCGGTCTTAACTGTGGTCCGCGAGGAGAGTTGACTGCAGCGTTTGGCGTCTCCATGATTGAAATGAAATGGAATGAGAGGTAGTGGTTTATATACCCCTCTAATGTGATGTAACGTTCAAGTTGACTGATAGCAGATTCAACTTAATGATAGTATTCGCCAGTCTAAAGACTGCCCAGGGCAAACCGCGTGGAGGTTCTATCATGTCTTGCCCCATGGTGGCCCTTAAGAGAGCCGTTGGTTCGTTCTCGTCGTATCTGAAAATAGAAGGAAAAATAGATGAAATATATTCTAGTGATAGAGATGATATTAACTTACCATAAGAGAAATTTAGCCGGTTCGCGACCCCTTCGATGGTGATGGTTGAGGTAAGTATTTGGCCGGCAGTTTCCGCTTCCGGTGGCGCAGCTCCTTTATTTCGCCATCATGCTTTATAGAGACATGGAGACAGCGCATCTCCGTCATTGCTCCCTCGTAGCACTCAAATGTGGCATCCAAGTCCTCACTCTCAAGGATGATGCTGTCGACGATTCTGCTCTTGATGATGGGAATGTGGAGCGTTGTTCGTCTCTCTTCTTTCTTCTGACTCTCAGTCAGGCTAGTCTTTAATTGCTCAATTTTTAAATTTGATACCTCTTCTTGAGCTTTTAATGATTTTATGTAAGTCGCCTGCTCAGTAACGCGTTTTTCGCTGGCAAGCGCCCTTTCGCGGAAAGATTCTAAATTGATCACTTGTGTCTTGAGGGCCCGAATCTCGGCTACCTGACCCTTCAGGTGGAAATTGTCATCCCTAAGGGCCGAACATTCATTTTTGTAACGAGTGAGCTCATCTTTTAATTTTGTGAGTGCATATTCCTGGCTCACTTTTGCGATCTGGGTATCCTTATTCCAGCTGTTCGTCTGCTGCTTAATCCCCTTCTTTACTGGGGAAGGTGCGATTACTTTCTTTTTCGGGGAAGACTGATTTGTTGGTTTTCCTATCTCTTCCGTGTCTTTAGTAATGACGACCTCCTCAGAATCGGAGTCATCTGAGCTGTCCAAATCGCTTAGTGGGGCCTTCTCTTCTGCTGTTGATGAGGTAGTGGCCGAAGCAGCAGGCTCCAAAATTGTTGCAATAGCCTCTTGTAGTGCTGCGTCAAGATCGACTGTTTCTTCGTTGAAGAAGGGTGCGATCACTTTGCCGATGTCTGATGTTATGTAATTGTTTGCCTTTTTGAGCGGACAGTCGGCGTGGGCGATGTAAAATTCCTCATGCTCTTTGCCTTTCAAAAATTTCAGGCAATGTGTACAGCCGGAAATAACGGCTCTTTCCTCGTGGAAGTGAGGCGTATTCTTGTACTTATTAATGTGACGTTTGAATTCGCCACCCCTCTTTATTTCTCCGCAAGAGCACTTTTTAAATAAAAATTTTGAGTTGCCTCCCATTTTGTAACTTATGTATCTGTAAAGGAAGGATGAAATAGAATTACTAACAGGCGACATTGGCAGTCATTCTTATAATCATACAGCTAAATTGTGAGATTGGTGGAAAGTGTCGAACCTTTGAATCCGTTACAGGCATTACTCAGAGGGGATCTTATCCCAACTCCAAGGCCTCGGCCCACAAATCCAACCTCCCGCGGACAGAGCGTGCGTCATATCACTGTGTTGGTATCCGGACCCCGATTTTGACATGAAAATCAGTGGATTGTTTACAAAGGTTGCAAATTCCAAGCCGAAGCTTGCCTCCCACAACTTTATAAATGTCTTAGTTGAATTCAGAAGGTTTGAAAATCCCGAAAATTGCCAAAAAATAGCGAATTTAAATTTTTCAATTTTTTAGCACTACTTATGAAATTTTATAAGTAGTCTATCACTTAGGGCAGGTCAATAGCGACCGAACCTTTTTTGAATCAAGTCAAACGGACTTGTAGAAGCAAAGTTACAAGCCTTTAAAGTTTTGGAGTCTTTTATGGCCTGGAGACGAAGGCCATCTCCTGGCTAACCTCTAAGTCTGACGCCTTAGCTGATATCAGCAATGAAATTTTCTAAGTCGGTTTCCTACAGAAACTCGGGATTTGGAATGTCCGAAGCTATCATCGGAGCTCAGAGAGACGACTTACCGTTGACTATCTCTCGTATTAATGACAAGTCTCTCTCGGTTCCCAGCTTATATAGTGTGTGGCGATCAGCTGATGACGTAACACCCATCATCCAAACACTAAAAAACCCGTCTATCTCCGGTTCTAGTGCTCCGATTGAGCTGGAAATACACCATTTCCATGTAGAATTTGACGCTGAATCCGAATCTGGCCTCCGTTTTCCCATCCGATGCTTCGTTTTGGCTCTACAGTAGGCAGCCATCGCAAAAATTCTAACTCGTTTTTCCGAAAAAATGTTGAACATTTTTCTCGCCGATTGACTTGAAACTCTCCGATTGACTTGAAACTCACCATACATATAAAGAATTTCACGCTGATTCCAAATCTGAAATCCGTTTTTCAATCCGATGCTTCGTTTTGAAGCTAGAGCCCAAAACGTCCCAAATTCTAACTCTGTCGTTTTTCGCCAATGTCCCAAAATCTTAAATGGCGTCTCACATCTAAACGAAGACAGATAGGAACAAGCCGATTCTTTCACTGAATTTGTCTCACTCTTAGCTTTCAATCGAGCTATCGCACGACAAAATCCGTCCACTAGAAGCCAAAATCGAAGCAAGCTGTCCAGAGGGGGGGGGGACGTCAGCGAAATTTCAGAATTTGATGAAAAATGTTTTGGTGACGGTCCCAGGTCGAAATTCAACACTTTGGAAAATTTTCAAAATTTTACCCATACAAAGTCACTCTGACACTTAGGATTTTTTCAGGTAAGCGAGCTCCGACCTAAAATCTTGTAACCGCTCTAACTTTTGAACGAAGACAGATAGGAACAAGCCGATTCTTTCACTGAATTTGTCTCACTCTTAGCTTTCAATCGAGCTATCGCACGACAAAATCCGTCCACTAGAAGCCAAAATCGAAGCAAGCTGTCCAGAGGGGGGGGGACGTCAGCGAAATTTCAGAATTTGATGAAAAATGTTTTGGTGACGGTCCCAGGTCGAAATTCCACACTTTGGAAAATTTTCAAAATTTTACCCATACAAAGTCACCCTGACACTTAGGATTTTTTCAGGTAAGCGAGCTCCGACCTAAAATCTTGTAACCGCTCTAACTTTTGAACGAAGACAGATAGGAACAAGCCGATTCTTTCACTGAATTTGTCTCACTCTTAGCTTTCAAACGAGCTATCGCACGACAAAATCCGTCCACTAGAAGCCAAAATCGAAGCAAGCTGTCCAGAGGGGGGGGACGTCAGCCGAAAATTTTTTTTCTCCGATTTCGCTGGAAAGATCCTTCCTAACCCAAAATTTCACGTAGATTCCGAATCTGGCCTCCGTTTTCTCATCCGATGCTTCGTTTGGGCGCTACACACCAAAACGTCCCAAATTCTAACTCTGTCGTTTTTTCGAAAAATGTTGAAAATTTTTTCTCTCCGATTGACTTGAAACTCACCATACAGATAAAGAATTTCACGCTGATTCCAAATCTGAAATCCGTTTTCCAATCCGATGCTTCGTTTTGAAGCTAGATCCCAAAACGTCCCAAATTCTAACTCTGTCGTTTTTCGCCAATGTCCCAAAATCTTAAATGGCGTCTCACATCTAAACGAAGACAGATAGGAACAAGCCGATTCTTTCACTGAATTTGTCTCACTCTTAGCTTTCAAACGAGCTATCGCACGACAAAATCCGTCCACTAGAAGCCAAAATCGAAGCAAGCTGTCCAGAGGGGGGGGGACGTCAGCCGAAAATTTTTTCTCTCCGATTTCGCTGGAAACATCCTTCCTAACCCAAAATTTCACGTAGATTCCGAATCTGGCCTCCGTTTTCTCATCCGATGCTTCGTTTGGGCGCTACACACCAAAACATCCCAAATTCTAACTCTGTTAAAATTTTGAAGAAAAATTTTTTCTCTCCGATCGACTTGAAACTCACCCTACCGATGCAGAATTTCACGCTGAACACGAATCCGACCTCCGTTTTCTCATCCGACCACTCCTTCCACTCGAAACAACCCATTTTACAACCCAACATTCAGCAGATTGCACCAAAAACATCACACACTATAGCCTCAACACTAATCCTGGCGGTCGCCCAAGTCCACCACGACACTCTATCGTTCCAGAGGGGGGGGGACTCAGACACGAAGCACCACGGCGGCCGACCACGACACTCTGCCGTTCCAGAGGGGGGGGGAGTCAGCGATGGCGGCCATCTTGCGCTATCTGGTGTTCGCCGTTTTCTTACTACTATCATCTATCACAAGTTTTCCAAAGTTGTCAATCTGATGACTTCTGGATAATCTCTGGATGACCAGCCAGTAATAGAAATTCGAAATTGGATTCAATTATGTAATACTTGGGAAAGACTGACAAAGCTCCGTGAAACCGAATTCAACGGACGGAAGATCCAACCGAAGCATTGACCATTGTTATGTAAGGGTCAGTTTCGAGATGAAAAGAGAAGCCACTGATTTCCACACTACGAATGTCCTGAAATGAGGGGAACAGAAAAGTGAACTATACGGACATCCTTCTTTGCATTCAATTTCATGAAAACAATCATGATGGACACAATAAGCATTTACAACCTGAGCAGCTCCTTCTATACGGAGGTCTGAACAGTTATCAGGCGATCTGACCTGTGATGGAGGCTCTTCTGAGACCAATGACCAATGCTCGGTAAAGCACAGCCAGATCACATTGAGAAGGGGTTTAGCTGGATGCGTCAAATGACTGGTGCATATTATTTTATCTCCATGCGTAACCTTACAGAGAGTGACAAGAAAATGAAAACAATAACTTTATTGAAGTTTTCCGGATTTAGTCTGAGAAGTGTTGATGATAAAATATTATGCAGTCAACCACAGAAGATGATGTGTATGCAGGAGAATGTTTGCATACAAAAACTGATTTCAATATGAATCCTAATAATCGAGATAATATAAGTGGTGCTTGCTGTCCTTCACTCCTGAAATATAAAAAATGTGATTTTTGTCGTGAATGTAATGTCTTAAATAGTGAGTTGGCAATGTTCGACATCCTGAAGCTGCAAAGTTTTTGAGCAAAATTTATCATGGGAAGTCTTTTCCACCAAACGTATCTGTGCTTCAACCATACATTCCTTGCTGGAGGGTGTTGTATGAGATCAAACTGAATAGTTTTTAATTTTCATGTAAAAACTTTATTTGTGAGAATAGCGAAGAAAAACCATTTTTCCAGGTTATACAAGTCATAGTCATAACTGAAACTGAATAATTGTCTACAAAATTAGTATCTTTCTTTAAAAAATGAAAGGACGATGCTCAGACTATCGATGAATACAGTCGAACCCGCATTTAAGGAAGTGCGTGGGATCAGCAAAAAATGTCCTTATAAGCGGGTTGTTCTTACATACGAGGTTTCTGTAAATTTAATATTTGGGCTCCTTTCAATGAAGAGATGAGTAGTAAATATAATATGTGTAATATCTGATTTAATCAATGAGATTTATTAAGTAAGTTTTATATTATTTTTCAATTTTGAAAGTATTTTTTGCTGTACTATTGTAATCTGCAACAGTATGCGCAATTATATGCATGCATATTTAATTACAATTGTGATGACAAAATAATAATGCCCCCATGATTAAACCTTTCATCCTAGCTGAATTCTATATATCAAAAACTCAGTATCCAATAAGAACATCAAAATTGTTTGAATAGTAAATTATTTGCGAAGTACAGATATTAGAACAGTCATAAAGGAGAAAAGAAGTCGGTCAATTTCTTTTGTGTACCTTTACAACTGGAAATTTTTACTAAATCACGTTCCAAGTCGTCAAGGCGATTGATAGCAAAAGACCCACTTGATTGTTGATCAATGAAGATGCGAATTTGATCAACGCACTATAACACCGTAGCAAATGACACTGGAGCAACAACTTCCGTAATACTTTCACCATCGCTTTCGTCATGTTGATCGTCACTACCAATATTGCAGCAAATTTGATCACAAATTTCAGTGTCAGTCATAGATCCATGCGTTTCGCAAAGGAGATCAAGGTCAACAAAATCCATGAAATCTTTGTTCTCCAGACCTTCGGGCAATTCACTCACATCAAGCTCCAGTTCGTTGGCCACAATATCTGGCGAGTGCTCTTTCACGGCAAATCCGGCCTTTCTAAAACAATTTTGAATTGTCTCTGGTCTGACAAGCCACCAACTTTGCTTCAGCACGTGCATTGCTGCAAGCAGGTTGAAGCCTTTCAAAAACGTTTCAACGGAATTGTATTTCTCGATTGCTGCAAGCTGCCGACGACAAATGTTCTTTCGATAGTACACTTTTATACAGTGAATGATTCCCTGGTCGAACGGTTGAACAAGAGAAGTCGTGTTTGCGGGTAGGAAGATAATCTCTATGTTTCTCAGAGAAGTTCCAGAATACTTATGACATGCCGCGTTGTCGCAAAGTAGAACAACTTTGCGGGTCAGACTTCTGTCCCATTGCGCCAATATTTGAGTCCAGATGGAACTAGTCATCCATGCCTTGGTGTTATTATAATATGGCAGAGGAAGTTGCTTTACACCAGTGAAGCATCTTGGTCTTCTAGCTTTGCCAATAACGAATATTTTCTTATCACTGCCATCCTGGTTTGTTAAAAACAGGGCCGTTATACGGTCTTTGGGAACTTTAGTAGATGTGGGCTTTGAGCCAGCAACAGCCATAGTTCCTGAGGGGAGGGCTTTGTAGAATAGCGCAGACTCGTCAGCGTTATAAATGTTACAGGCTGCATAGTTCCTACACAAGTTCGGTAGCACATTATCCACCCAGTTATTAGCACCTTCAGTGTCTGCAGATGCTCTCTCTCCTTGCATCTTTTGAAAGGTTATGTTGTTGGATGTGTTCCACCTTTGCAACCATCCATTGTTTGGTTCAAAATCTACATTCAATTCTTAAGCAAGTTTCTTGGCTTTTTCCATTATAAGTGGACCACTTATAGGAATACTTGAAGCTCGAGCTTGGTTAAATCACAATGTCAAGGCATTGTTGACACTTTCGTAATTACTAGGGCGGAAGCGCTTGGAGCTTCAATTCTTGTTTTGAAATGCTTCGTTTTGGAGTTTGGCCTCGTCTTTAAAAAATTTCGACATTGAAGAAAGTCCGATGCCATATTCCTCGCAAATTTGATTCCTCGTTTTCACCTTTCCATTTAATGAATCGATGATGCTTAACTTCTCTTGGAGGGTAAGGCATTTACGCTTGTTAGACATCGTTGGCTTGAATGACAGCACTTCGGAGATGGCGAGATCAAATCGAGGTTTTGTGATTGCAACGCTAATTCGTAATGTGTTGCTCTGCTTTGCTTTCCTCGATATCTTCTGTCGTGTCCATAGAATATCTATGGTCGTAATTCGTAATGGTCGTAATATCTATGGTCATAATTTCTATGGTCGTGTCCATAGAAGACTTTCTGTGGTATTGTTAATTTCTATGGTCGTGTCAAGCCAAAACAACATTGTTTTGGATTGTTGGTTTGAATTTTCAAATCCTGCTTCAACAATTGCATTCATATGTAACTACTGTACAACCATGGATATCTGCTACAACAGTCAAATCACGGATATCCATGAATGAATAAAGAAAATTGCAAGGTATAGATAGCTACAGAGACAGTATACATGTGGTAGTCTATATTGTCTACGGATAGTTGAAATCATAGAAATGCTTGACAAACAACGATGTCCCCACTGACGGGTAGTTCCTAATATAAGGGGCTTTATTGTGAAGTTTTAATGTGGATGGGATATGAAATGCCCTTCCTAAGAGCCGGGTTGTCCTTACATGCGGTTTCCTTATACGCGGGGCCGATTGTGCATAGATAAATTGAAGTGTGAATGGGATGCAGACTGACCACTTCGAAAGAAGAAAAAAAGAGACCTGTAGTAAGTAGTATGGAAAACGCGAAAAATTACACTTCATGGAGTAAGTTGTTCTGGACATGGTAGTAGTTATTAAATTCAAACTAGGTTGCGCATGTCATCAAACTCGAATATTACGCACTTTCGATATCATCCATAGCACATGTAGCAATTAAGGAGTGTCTATGAGACATGCTGATCATTGCAAGCATGCATGCACGACCACAACTACATGTATTTAAGTAAACATTGCCCATGCACGTGCATGAACCTGTTAAATAAAAACGGACAGACGTGTGAAAAGGATATGATGTATTTTGTAAATTGGAGTAAATAAGAGTACAAAACAATAACAAAAACAAAAGGCTGCATGATCGCTGATTAGACCGGAAAAAATTATGTATCACAAAATCGAGATCAAAACGGATTATTAGACTAACAAGTGGCAAAATGACTACATGATAATAACAAGATTGAAAATGGTGAGTGATGAGAGACGACTATGGTCCATGTGAGGCAACTAAGGATCACTCTGAGACTTGGGACATATGGACTGAAAAGTTTTTCAAACAACTAGCAATTTTCATCACGAATTTTAAGATATTCGGACTTAACACGCAAAGTGAACTTTTGCGTAAATAAAAATCCAAACTGAGCCGATTATTTTGAGTGTCGTCTACAGTTGCTTTTACAACAAGGATTTCTTATCAAGATGTTCTACATCACTGCCCATAGTTTTACTTTATATGTTACATGTTCAACAAAATTTAAGGAACAAAGGAATGGTCGAAGTTCACTGCCTAAGAACGCGAGTTAAAAAATCTGTCAATTACCGATGCCGATACAGTCTCATATCGATCGGAATGGCTTCGGCGTTCCTCTTCTAATTTTTGCCGTTTGGCACGAAGCTTCTCCATATCTTCCTCAGCTTTCTTTAACTCTTTGTCAACCGCTATTATATCCGCCTTGACACTCGATGGATTTCTCCGCTTATACACCTGCAATTCTCGCCGCAGTTCCATTGATTTCAGCGACACAATGGCTTTCTGTTCTGTCATTTCCTTTGAAACTGCTCTATACTTGCTGCTTGCCTCAGACAAGAGCTTCAACAAATCAGTAGGCGGTTCGTAAGATTCAAATGTATCTCGACTGAAAAAAACGCTAACAAAACGTCTACTGTCGTAGGTTTCAAGAGTGATGTTCGCCTGGAACTTCGATTCACTATGCTTCATTTCACTGAATCCCCTTTCGACAGACATATTATGTGGTAAAATGAGCAAAACACTTTTACAAACGTGAAGCAGCAAAGGGTACCCTCGCAAATGTCCCTTTTCGAAAGAAGTTACCAGGCTTAAATCCATGATACCTTCGGCTTGAGTTTTCACTCGAAGTGAGCTTAACTCATCCTGAACGGTAGAACGAGAGCAATCGATAGCTTCGCACAGCAAACCAAGCCTGTACACGCTTTCTTTTGAAAAATCTTCGATTCTCAAGAAGAGAACGTAACAATAATGCACTATGTCCGATGACAGAAAAGGTGAAAAGCGATTCAATAACCGTGAAAGCTGATCTTCGTTGTGCTTGTCCCATTCAGCTTTGATGTCACGAATTTCACTGTCAAGCAAGTGGTCTAATGCAGCGATTAAGTGATGATTGTTCTTCGAGTATTGTAGATTTGAGCACTGTGAGGTTTGAGAACTGAAGCTTCGTGCAAGTCGCGGCTCTCCTCGGCCGGTAGGCTTCATGTACAACTTCGACAAGTAGGAGCGAGGAGAAAGTTCCACAGATTGACCCAGTCGAGTGAGTAACTTCGATATTAGTTCCAACAAAGTCAAAAGGCAGCCATAGATTGTAAGATCTCCGCGTCGCATGCACTTGGTAAAGTCAAAGATTGGGACACTATGGATCAGAAACTGATCCACGTGAACAAGAAAAAAGTCAGATTCAACCCATTTTATGAGCTCCTGGTCATTTGACATCAAAATGATCTTTTTGATGACAGGAAACTGACTGCAAAATTCATGAAGCACTTCGAAAAGTGACAAAAATCGTGTAGGGCAATAATCTTTTATTCTTTTGAGTTCTAAGAACTTCTCACATTGGTGAAGAATTGACTTCACTTTTGATTTGTTATCCAAAAAGTTCGACAAATGCTGAGCAAAGTTGAGAATACCTTGAATTGTTGAGCTCTTAATTTCGTCCTTCTGTAGTAGATGAGCGGTATGGCATATGCAACCGGTGGTTTCCATGAACACTCTTTCAACTGCGTCTTAAATCCTTTTCGATTGCCAGTCATAACATTGCAGTTATCGGTCATCAGAAAGATCAAATTTCCCAAGTCGAGATTGAATTTTTTCAACGTGTTCAGGGTTGCGTTCAGGATATTTTCGGAAGTTACTAATGTCATATCATCAAGTGTAACTGAACTAGACGAAGAAAGAAACTTTTCCACATCCAAGTCAACATGCAATTCTTCAGTGCTGAGATACTGTAACCGACGATGATTCGCTTCGTCAAAATAGATAATCCAATATTCGAGTCGAACTTTATTGTTGTACGTACTTTCATCCACCAGTATGCCAAACTCATTTTCGTGGAGAAGTTCTGTCAATTGCTGTCTCGCAAATGGAGCAATTGCATGGTTGAGAAGATATGTGGCTTTGGTCCTACCGCAATTTATCTTCGCATATTTAGAGTCCGGAAACATTACACAATAAATAGATCGCTTTCGAGTACATGGATCACTACTTCTCAATCGTGCCTGGTTCAAGACAATGTTCAAAACATGAAAAAAAAGTTGCTCGATTTCTCATCGCCGAGTCATCACGAACTTTTGACAGAGCGGTGTTTATTGAAGGTTGCCCAATATTTGATTTACATGCATTTTGGTGAATTTTCGTCGATTCGTGTTGACGAAGATTTTTTGACCCCGACTTGACACCAATAATTTTGTTATCATATTTGCATCGCACTTCGGAAGGGGATTTAGGAACCGGAAATGCCCACGGAAAGTCCGTCTTCATCGACGCATTGAACGAGCATGACATCTGAAATAACAGTAATAAAATGGAATCAAGAGACACTAACAAGATGATACCAAGCATATTTTTATTTCAAGAGTTGTAGTAATCTCGATTTTAATTAGTTTTCTACGTTTTACATTCCCTCTTCAATAAATGAGCAACTCTGATGATCTCTCGATGACTAAAGGTAAGTCCCGAAACTTTGTACATTTTGTATTATTATTCATTTGTCTTTACAAAACTAAGATTACCTACGAAAGCTTGGCCTTACACCTTAGTTTTCCAGAGATCATCATCAGATCTAACCCTGATTGTCATATTGCAAAATAGGCTGATCATAATATATGGCAATTTTACAATTAATTATCACGCTAAATGATAATTACGAGTATATGGTAAGAACAAAATATTCTAAGACCCAGGCTTTCCTAACCGGTCTGTTCAAAAGCAAATATACTATTTGAACATAAATTCCAATATCTAGTATCATACGCTGTATTCAAGCTGTTGTAGAACAAGTTGATCATTTTTATGATCAAGCTATGCATATACTACAGCTTCCTCCAACGCTAACTGCAATTCAAGATTCTCCTATTAATACAAACATGCTCATTCACTTAGGGATGTCGATAGGATGAGTTTTTAAACAATTATCATGGGATGAAACAATTATCAACCCATGGGAATTACAAAGGCCCACGGACTTAAAAATAGCATGTTCAACGGCTTAATGCGTCAGTCTGCACAAATTACATGAACATTCATATAATGATGGCTACAACTCGGAAAATGATAATTCCACATCCATAGGCTAATTGATACGCAACTGCTGCAAAGGCATACCAAGTTATAGATAAGCCTACATGTACCGGTAAATACAGACAGTACTGTGTATAATCCTTTAACTTTTACCAAGTGCTCAGTGATCTTCCTAACTAACAGTCGCACCGCACTACAATTTGAAAGAACGACTACATGTACTTGTACACCTCTATCGCTACCGATGCATACACAAGCCACAGGCCTGTATATCAGAGTATCTTTAATTTGAGTGTGCAAATGGATACGTCGTACATGCATTGTAAATGTATATAGTGCATTCATACTCTTTTTACTTTGAATTAGCACAAGACCAAAAATGATTCTACGAAAGCCAAAATGCTATGTCATACAGTACATACGGCTCATACTGCGCCAATTAGTTAAATATTTTGACTGAAGTTGAAAAACGCCTCCATTCAATCATGTTCAACTATATGATTTTTTGGATGGCATCGATACTAAAATCTAATTTCGGATCATTCAACTTCAACGATCGCCACAAAAACTTGAGAAACAGGCAAATGAGTCCACATCTACGTGGGCTTTCCATTCATGTTTCCTAGCCTAGTTCTCGTCCAGGCCCATGGGCCACAATACCAAGCGGCCTACCCCTGTACAGGTACTTTCTCAGTATTGCAATATAAAGTTCGATATTTAATGACCATATGACGCACGAAACAGTGGCAACAAGATTGGTCTATGACATTGATTTCTATAGCATGCAGCATTTTGTTTACCCCTTTATAATGCAAGCACTTAACGGAAGTTGAGCATGCTCCTATAGAAAATTTGTGTTGTAGGAATGATTCATAAAATCTAGCTAGACGAAGTTAAGTGGTAAGTAAACTGCAAATACATGTAGGTCTTAACCGCACAAATACAGTCACGACAGCAATATCCATGTTACGAATTGCAATCGAAAAACCAAGCTTAAACATGCTTACCGAGTACATCATCAGTAATTCAAAACAATTATTTTTCAAGGCGAACATATCTATTGTAATGAAAAAAGTCAGATCTGAACAGACTATGAAAAAAACATGTCAGAGTACATTAAAAACATACAATTGCATAGGCATATACAAAATTTTACATACAAACGTATCAAAGCATGACTACTTCGATAAAAAATTGTCTGTCGGCAAGCGATTTGCAAAAATCATTCATGGCATGAAATGATAGCACTCCAATGTTGTGGATCACAAAGATGTAATCCATTGATCGTACTGGCAAATTGAAGTGAATGACTTTCGGCGACGAGGAGTTGATCATGAAGTTCAGGAGCGAAACTTGCGGTCACGTCACATGAGAGTTGAAAAATAGGTGCAATGATATGATGATTTTTCATTCTAAAACCCCAATTATAACCCAGATCACGACAAATCAATATATTCACAAAATTACTTTGCCATCACCAATCAAGTAAAGATTTCGTAGCTGTTCCTGAAAGCAAAATACACTTTTGAGCCAAAGCATGCTGACTTTCAAAACTTATTTTACTCATAAATGATATATTGTGCCATCGATTCATCAATCTTTGAGAATCTTAATGACACATTGTGATTGAATTTTCTGTATCAGGACAATTGATTGATTTGTTTAGATAGTTTATGCATCCGCTTGCATGAAAAGAATATCCCACACTTCAGATTAGTGACTTAAAGAGAGGTCTCTAAAAAAAAGAGACCTGTGGAAAAAAAGAGACCGAAAAGAGATGAAAAGATACCGGTCTCTAAAAAGAGACCAAGTGGTCAGCCTGATGGGATGCACAGATATGTTCCTTACAAGCGTTTTGTTCTTACATACGGGGTCCTTATACGCGGGTCCGACTGTATCATCATATTTCCGATTACTTCGTAAAATCTCGCTGTTCGCACGTACATGAATCAGATTTCCGAAATTTCAATGACATTTTTCAACAGCATGTGCAAGATATTTGTTCATAAAATTTCAAATGCCTCAGTTCTGAGAAAGTTGTTAGAAGAAAATTTGCAAAATTAGCAAATGACGCGGAGGTGTAGCACATGCGTTTTGCGCATAAGCATGTGTAATTTCATGCGTCCTAACTCCTAATGTACATAAATATACATACATGCTGTGCTGGCAGGCAACCTGTTCTCCAAAATGTTGATTATGCTTACTGACAGTCTATTTGCAAGGTAATCTATATTTAGGAGTCCATGCCTGAACATGTACAAACCAATTTCAACCTATCTGTCCAGAGAAATTTAGAAGTCTAGGCTTTAATCATGGATATCCATGCTTTGATATACAATAACGAACTTTGAAAGTACAAATTTCTATGAATAATACATCACTTTGAAAATTCAAAATAAAATTCATCAATGTAATATTGCAGTTCAGATATCTGAACCGCAATATGCTATAAGGCTGAGGGCCGTCAGGCACGAAGCCATAGCTTATTGCGGTTCTGAGATCTGAATTGCAATATCATTGTGTTGAGGTTATCTATGATTGAACCACAATATGCTAAACAGGTATATTGCGGTTCAAGATTTTAACATTGAAAGATATACGAACCTAAACACAATGCATGATTGTTATGCTGGTTTGAAGTGCGGCAATGACCATGAGATACGAATGCGCGTTAGCGCATGAGTATCTATGGTCATTGCCGCACGCCAAACCAGTATAATAATCACATTGTTCAATAGAAATCTATGGAAGTCATGATGAATCTAAGAAAAATAAAAAAAGCGAGCGGACAATTATTGTCTGCACGCCTTTTGGCATTGTCAGAACTATGACTTTTGCATTTCTATTGAACAATGAGACTTATAAAAATGAATTCCCTATCCTTTCGGCAATAGTAAGGTCTATATATACGTAATTCAATGCAGCAGCGGTGAGACTGAACGATATTTCAACAATGCCGGTCGAATAGTCAGTGAAGTTTGTCCACGTCTAGACCCTGATTCCGTAGAATCTCTTGTTGTTCTCAGGGAGGCGTCCTTGAATCATTTGTGGGGTTAAACTACATGATACTCAATATGTTTTCAAGACGTCCGTTTTCCTACGAATAATTTTTTTTAACTAGTGAAATGATATTCTGCTTGTCCCATCAGAGTTTATATTATTACAGTACAAGTATATACTAGCATATACAATTACACATGTAATGGTATATAATTGCAGCTTATTATATCATAAGAATATGACTGCATGTACATGTAATGTAATGCTATCATATCTATCATACAACTACTTAAATTCAACTTAACTATAAAACCGGCCAGGGCCCTAAAAATCTGGGCCGGTTCCATCCATGTTTCAACCGCACTAAGCTTTTTATGAACTAATCCTGTTAAATTCAATATCCCGTGAGAGTGAACACGTACACCGGTTCCTACTAATCAAAACAACAGCGCAATAATCATTTTCGTCACCAACAATGGCAGATGAGCACTAAGAAGTCAATGTATTGACATTCCTCAATTTCAACTATAGACGGCCTATGTGAACCGCTAAAGCGACATAGTAAAATTTTCAGTAGACTTCATTTACCCAGTGAATCGAAACTTACAAATCTTCTAAGTTTCTTTTAAGATTTACTGCCAAGTCTTTGCAAGACTTAATAGGAATCTTAGAAGAAACTTGGAAGATAGGTCTGTTATCTTGGAAGATTAGCCTGTTAGCTTAGAAGTCTGTTATCTTAGAAGATCAGTCTGTTATCTTAGAAGATTAGTTTGCTATCTTGGATGATTGGTCTGTTGATTGCCCTGTATCATGGAAAATATCAATGTTTCGTCTACAACAGCAACATGAAGAATTTCAAAAATGACTCAGCAATAAGCAAGCATGCCTTTATGCATGTACCGTAAATTTAGAAATCTTTCTTGCTGCTCTTGTAGACGAAATATTATTGATATCTTCCATAATACAAAAAAATCAACTGGCCAAATGTATACATACAGAGATAAAACTGTGAATGCACCAGTTATGCATTAGTTTGGTTTAACGCATCTGCTTGGCTATAAAATCAAAAGGAATGACAGGTAACACAAAGATGCATGTATTGAAAACATGTATTTGACAGATATGTCAGAATATGTGATTAATCAAGATCGTCTCTCTGGTTTTTCTTTTCTCCTCAGATCCAAGCCTCGTTGATTTACGGCAGACTTTGCCTCCTCCCAGGTGGTTCCATTGCGAAATCTTCAAGTTATGGCCTCTGAAAAAGATAATCAGGAAATAATTTATAGGTGAAAAAATGTTGTACCTACCATGCGTATAGGATAGATGAACAGTGTGAGATTTATAACGAATCGTATCAAAGGAGAGTGACTTTGCTTTGGCTGTGAAGAAATTTTTCATTCTTAAATGGTTGAACTAAGTGCTTTTTAACAAACGCAGGAAAGATGATATAAGTATTGATCGCATCGTCATTTTCAGATTTGCCAAGGCTATACAGTGGTACGAATTTTTTCTTCTATACGTATGCATGGGATTGTTTTTGATGGAATGAAAAACACTGAATATGGAGACAATTTGATCTAACATTAGGAGGCAATGAGAAGACTTTAATTTATTATTGTATCTATATTGTGATATCACGCACTATACATGCATACAAGTGAGATATCTCTCAGTAATTAATTTAAGTTCCCATGGTCTCATAGTACATATGTCCGATGATAATATGAATCATGTTCTAATCAAATCTTGAGCATGGCCACATCAAAATCGTTTTATGATATATAATTGTTTCTATGATCTTGGGTGATACTCACAGTTAGAATTGATTCTTTCGGCGAATGTTCACTTCATTCAACCAGTGAGTATACATGTATGTGAAATAAAACATACATTAACATAGATGATATCACGCTGGAAAGGATATTATGACCACAGTCTCTTCACTGAAGCAAATTTCCTCTTACTCGCAGGCTTTACGAGGATTCAGTCAGTATTCCGGCTATCTTCCCTTTGCCCTGAGGATGCATGCACTAATTTCGGTGAAATATCCACATTCGACAGGAAATCTCAAAATCCTCTGACGAAATTCTATTCTTCGCCGCCACGATACAGAGATAAGCGACATATTCATTATCACCGTTCTCTGATTTCTATTGCGTAAACATTGATGCACAGTGTCTCATCGAATGACAAGAGATCTAGTACCCTAGATGGAATAAATGGTCCTAATGATTTTTATCGAAATCTGTGTTTATATGAATTGCACCTTATATACCATGATCGGCATCTTTCAGAGAGACGATCCCGATTTTTTCCTCAAATAATGTGAATGGGTCATACAAATACGAATTATCACACAATAGAAACACGTGAACAAACATATGGGAAATTCCACATGGATGGTTACCGCGATTAGAAAGATAAATCCCTTACTTTTCATAATTTTCAGTCTGTTATCGTCCTCAAATGGCTGCCTCCCATCATGGCTCTTTCTTTGAGGAGATATTATCTTGGTCTTTAGCTCATCCTCCCTGAACATTTCCTCCGCAATTCGGAGGGCGAATATGCTGGGCATACTCGCCCTGATGGACATCAAATCCTTTCCATTAAAAATCTGAAAGATGAAATATTGCATGTGATGCACTTTTAAGTTTTAAATGATGAGCGAAGTCTGCAGTTATGAACAAAGAGGCTATTTTCATTCAGTACGGCCCTTTAACTTACGACAGGCTCCGCTGAAGAACTTGATGTCTCGTCTTGAACTTGAACAAGTGTCTTGATGCTTCCTTTCGGTTCTGTAAGATAAGATCAATTGTCCGTGATTAATTTAAGTCAACCATCGAGAGAAGGCAATGTATTTAATTATTTCTATCGTACGTAATAAAAGTATATAAAAAACTGGTGTTTTGAGAAATTACATGCACATGTGTATACTGTAACTCAATGTGACTAAATTACACTGTAGTTATACAGCTCATACTAACTACTTACTCTCTTATTTTCTTTCTCCAATGAAGCCATCCGCCTATTCATGTCCTCCAAAAAGGTCTTCATTTCCCTTATTTCAAGAAGAATTTGATTGTTAGTACATAGTGCCTGCAAAATACGCCAGCAGGAGTGTGCATTTAACATTTATCAAGTTTCAAGTAACATCACAATATAACAGTATAACAAGAAACAATTAATTGTAACGCATCACTTCTTCACTTGTACAAATAATTGAAAATTAATGTATTCATAGTCTCAGACAGACATCCATACTTTAAAGTAATGTGCACGGAATTGTAATATGTTCCTAGTTACTCTATCGCAAACAAATAAACCTAGATTTTCCACAGTTCAAGAATATGCCGGCATACAAGATTCTCAACTTTTATTTTTAAAGAGTAGGCATCAGGAGCAGATTTAATTTCGCTGAAAATGAATTGATGTCCCTTCACCATAGTCTAATTATCTTTTTTCTATGACTAAGGCATACCTCTGTATCAGGATTTCTTAGTGGCTCCTCATCTGTTCCAAGAGACTGTGCATCTATTTCTGGTTCGGATAGTTGTTCCCCTGAGGAATCGAGGAAGCCGAAGCTCCTAATAGTGTCGTCGTTGTCATCTAGCTTCCCCTCCAATGTTTATCTCTTCTTTTCCATTTCTTCTTTTTCCCCTGTAAAAAGTGCAGAAAGTGGACTGAACATAAGTATTTTAGAATTTTGAAAACAATGTAAATGTTACTTGTAACCTAATTAATGCTTTAATTCTAGCATGATCGAGGTTCTAAAGGAACCTATCGTAAATTCCAACTTCGGCCCCCTTCATTACATTTTCATAACCTAATTGCCTCTACCTGCATGCATATTCATTATTATTTACTCAAAAAATGAAAATAATACAAACCATGTTGATATTTACAGAAATTCAAGAGATGCAATGATATTATGCGCATTTAAATATGTTTATGTTTATGTTAACTTTTTTCGCTTGACTACCGCATTTTCTCGAATAAAACTCGCCATCACATAGAACCACCACCTAAATTTTCATTTAAGTGTTTTTGAGAGTTTTCTAGGAGTTAATCGCATGTATCGTTATAAGGTTCTCAACATATGTCAAGCTCAAATATGAAAATGATAGGCTGCCCTTTTCTTTGAAAAGTATTTGTAAATATAAATTTGCACATATGATGGAACATGAACGGAAAGAAATGCTATCAATACAGTATTACAGAACTTGTCTGGGTCAAAAAAATTTTGACTTTTCCGGTGCCGCAGAGTGGAATACATTCCGAAATATATTAGAAAAGTTAGTAAGAACAAAATATTCTTAAAAAATGCTAGAAATATGCTCACTGAGTAAAATACTCGAAGGGATATCAAATTGCCCACCATTATTTACAAATTTTACCTTAATTGCCTGATACCCCAAATCGATACAACTACATATTATGCGATATACTGTACTTTTTACTGTTCTAAACCGATCTTCATGTACTCTACAAATGCATAAAATAGTTTAGACCCTGCATTTAGGGTTCATGTATACATGACTCATACTTTTATTGCGATATATATATTCTTCCAACGTTTGTGTGAAATGTGAATTGACATCGGACTTCTCTCAGCGGGACTAGGCTTCTACTGCCTACACTGCTCTAGTACCGATCACCTCTACAGTCGCTAGTGAAATATATCTAGGCCCCCCTACTTCTCTTGAATATAATATGCAAATATGTTTACGCTTTTTGTACATGAATCTTGTACAGTGATTGTATTGGCGAAAATATATTTCTATTTATATATTAGTGTAAGGGATGTGACCTGGTCATTATCACTTCACGAGTTGTCACGAAATGACTTTGTTGACTTCAAGTGCTTTGTATTCACGATGAGGTCAGGAGAAGTCGGATCAAACTTCTAACATCGCTACACCTCAAGTTATCATTCCTGATTCAAAAAGTATTTGTCCCAATTGCATAAATTTTGGTAGGCCTATATGGATAGCAAATGTCCTCACCTACGCGCACTTTAAGTTTTGTGATGATTGATTCATTTTTACAGATTTCAAAAAAATTTGAAACCGTGAGGGGGAGATAACCCGTAAGCACCCAATTTTCATTGTCGATCTGTTCATATCTTGTCACCAAATATGGGCCCTCAATAGGAAGATTGATAACACCCTCAACTTTATCTTACTTTAGCCTTAAATTTACGGGGTCCACATAATTTTCGAACGCATCTATGATGGGAAACGGTTGAAAAATGACAATTCATTCTTTGAGTCATCAATTGTTCAAGGGGACGACATGGCTGTATTTTTGTATGAAGCAAAGTATGCCATTCTACCTATCGCAGTCAGAGTCATAAAATCTAAATAGCATTTGATCTAATAGCATTGCCATGTAAATCTAACAGCATTACAATTCCGTTGTAGTTGAGACTTTAAGCCAGCTCTTAATTTATGGATCTGTCATAGGGCCTTGGACGCGCAAATTATGACACAGTAAAATGTTCTTACCTTTGATCTGGAATTGGATTATTCAATTTACCACGGTAGATGAAATTCACCTTTGACTCCACATTTCTATTGCGAGGAATCATGAGTGGCAATTTCA
Organism: Prostheceraeus crozeri; assembly: GCA_907163375.1. Taxonomy (NCBI): domain Eukaryota; kingdom Metazoa; phylum Platyhelminthes; order Polycladida; family Euryleptidae; genus Prostheceraeus; species Prostheceraeus crozeri. Next base: position 21,371 of record CAJQUW010001853.1, read on the forward strand.
TCAGTTCCTCGAGTCCTTAAATTCCTTCAGCGACGATGAGAAATTCCTTCAGCGGACCAAAAGTCCGTATCAATGTTCCTGAGAAAGCAGTATAAACATTGAATAGCATGAACTGATTTCTGTACAGTAATTGAAATAATCCGCAATGTAGACAATGCAATAGAAACGTCTCAGTCAGCACTGATGATGTTTGCGACATCCGAATCATGCACGCTGCTCCTTTATGCGTTGCTCTTAAGCTGAATATCAGAATATCAGAATATCAGAACGTTTATTCTCAAATTGAAAACACGTTTCTGGGGTGATAAGATGATAACAATGAAATTAACAAGTCAATGAGGGCACTGATGATATACATAAATAATGAGAATACATACATGTAGATCCACTTGCATTATTACAATGCGCGAATAGTATGGGATATTTACAAATGATGTCGATGTGTCATGAAAAGATGAAAACTATGAATGAAATGCTGGAAGGAGAGGACAATCAATGGTTCATGTATTTCAGTGAATGAAGTTAAATCACGAAACAGCACATGGTAATTATAACCACACTAGCGAAGATATATATAAACGGCACAATTTTATTATATTTCTTATTAATGAGTGGAATCCCAGATTACTTTACATCAAGCTATACAATCTTAATTATTAAGAGGTCCGGAACAGAATGTTATTAATAAATAGGCGATGCATGTATGTCATTGAGCAATGTGCATATATCATGTTAATCAGTAGTAAATGATAATGCAATTCATCTTACCTGCAAAGGATCGCGATTTATTAAAAACCAAATACGTTAAATTGACGATGTTCCGGACCTCGGTGACTTCGTAAACGTTTCGAAGCTGTCACTGTTAACGTGTTAACAGCAGTGCGGAGAACTGATTGATCGATGACGGTAGTGTAGCAACATACGTGACCTGAATAGAATGTGTCATACATAGAAATAAACTGTTTATCTGAAGTTCGCTAGAATGGAAGTTGACTCAAGGTCGCGGCACATCCGGGGGAACTAAGTTGGGGCATGAAGAACCAATAAGAAGCTTCGATTTACTCATGTGACTGATTCTAACCCAATGATGCAGACGTTGGCAGGTGCATCTAAGTGAAAATGCGTGCAATTTATGTGCCACTATTGTTGTCAATTTCTATGGCGTCATACATATTTTTAATGCGCCTGGACTGCTTCCTCCAAACCCATGAACCCAATAATAATGGGGTTTTGTCTTTGTCAAACCGAATAGCTTCTGCTCTGAATGTTTGACTTGTTATATAATGAGACTTGTATAGTACGTAGGACGTAGTACCTACATTGCTCCCATTTCCTGATGTGATCATTGACTTCAGTAGTAAGCAAACGGCAAACACTCGACCGGCGCGCCCCCCCCCTCTGGAACGACAGAGGTCTGTCGTGGTGTGCCGGCCAGGTTGGTTGGCGTTCACACAATGTTCGCTGACTCCCCCCCCTCTGGAACGGCAGAGTGTCGTGGTGGACTTGGGCGACCGCCAGGATTTGTCTTGAGGATATAGTGTGTGATGTTTTTCGTGCAATCTGCTGAATGTTGGGTTGTAAAATGGGCTGTTTCGAGTGGAAGGAGTGCTCGGATGAGAAAACGGAGGCCAGATTTGGATTCAGCGTGAAATTCTGCATCGGTATGGTGAATTTGAACGCCATCGGAGAGAAAAATTTTCGCTGACGTCCCCCCCTCTGGACAGCTCGCTTCGATTTTGGCTTCCAGTGGACGGATTTTGTCGTGCCATATCTCGTTTGAAAGCTAAGAGTGAGACAAATTCACTGAAAGAATCGGCTTGTTCCTATCTGTCTTCGTTTAGATGTGAGACGCCATTTAAGATTTTGGGACATTGGCGAAAAACGACAGAGTTAGAATTTGGGACGTTTTGGGCTCTAGCTTCAAAACGAAGCATCGGATTGGAAAACGGATTTCAGATTTGGAATCAGCGTGAAATTCTCTATCTGTATGGTGAGTTTCAAGGCAATCGGCGAGAAAAAAGTTTCAACATTTTTCGAAAAAACGAGTTAGAATTTTTGCGATGGCTGCCTACTGTGGAGCCGAAACGAAGCATCGGATGGGAAAACGGAGGCCAGATTCGGATTCAGCGTCAAATTCTACATTGAAATGGTATATTTCCAGCTCAATCGGACCTCCAGAATCGATGATAGAAGCGTTTTAAGTGTTTGGATGATGGGTATTACGCCATCAGCTGATCGCCACACACTATATAAGCTGGGAACCGAGAGAGACTTGTCATTAAGACGAGAGCGATTGTCTGAGGTAGGTCGTCTCTCTGAGCTCCGATGATAGCTTCGGACATTCCAAATTCCGGGTTTCTGTTAGAAACCGACTTAGAAAATTTCATTGCTGATATCAGCTAAGGCGTCAGACTTAGAGGTTAGCCAGGAGATGGCCTTCGTCTCCAGGCCATAAAAGACTCCAAAACTTTAAAGGCTTGTAACTTTGCTTCTATAAGTCCGTTTGACTTGATTCAAAAAAGGTTCGGTCGCTATTGACCTGCCCTAAGTGATAGACTACTTATAAAATTTCATACGTAGTGCTAAAAGTTGAAAAATTTAAATTCACTAGTTTTGGAGGTTTTCTGGGGTTTTCGACCCTGCTGAAGTCAATGAAAGCATTTTTAATTATGTCTGAGCCAGTCTTCTCATGCTATAAGCGGCTTTTCACTGAAAGCGAGCAAGACACGGAGAGTTTTGCTGTAATATTCCACTGACAGGGTGTTCCTTCGGGACGGCGGACGATGCCGTAGTGATAAGTGTGGCAAGGGAATGTGTCATAGTTTAGACCGTAACCGCTGGGACAACTCATGTCTCATGTTCGGCATTTGACACAGCTCTCAACGTAGCACTTTGAACGCCAATCGGTTGAGTTTTAGCTATCTTGTCATGGGTGGCCTCTAAACATCTCCATTGCAAAACGCTGGTGAATCAAGCTCTCTACGGCTTGCTATCAAGCTGCTTAAAAGTCTGTCCACCTCTTACCAACTCTACAGGTTTTCATGTCTGAGCCAGTCTTCTCATGGTATAAGCGGCTTTTCACTGAAAGCGAGCAAGACACGGAGAGTTTTGCTGTAATATTCCACTGACAGGGTGTTCCTTCGGGACGGCGGACGATGCCGTAGTGATAAGTATGGCAAGGGAATGTGTCATAGTTTAGACCGTAACCGCTGGGACAACTCATGTCTCATGTTCGGCATTTGACACAGCTCTCAACGTAGCACTTTGAACGCCAATCGGTTGAGTCTTAGCTATCTTGTCATGGGTGGCCTCTAAACATCTCCATTGCAAAACGCTGGTGAATCAAGCTCTCTACGGCTTGCTATCAAGCTGATCAAAGCAATAACTTGGGATGTTTCCTCAAGGTTTTCAAGTATGCTGAGTTCAAATCTGCTATCAGATTTCAAATTTAACTAAGTCTAAGGCAGCTTTGAGGGGTTAGATCCCAGCTACTGATCACTACCTTTGACTCGGCGTTGCTGTTACCACTTCGGGGCAGTGACAATGATGTCTTAAGCTGTAAATAGCGGGTATCGGGGAAGATCTCTCACTTCCCTAGTGATCAGTACAAGGCCTTCGGGCTGTCGACGGGATCGAGTGCCACTCACTACACTCAAATCTATCATTCCTCACTAAGTGTAAATTACTGACTATACATTTGTCCTGCTATCAGGTTGTTTTGACTTGCTATCTAGTTGAATAGTCTCTTGCTATCAAGAGAATTACTTCTGCTCATAAAGCACATCATCGCTGTAATACCTCCTTTGCTCGAGCGTTCCTTCGGGACGGCGGGTACTGCCGTAGAGGGATTGTGTTGCACGGGTTGTTCGTCGTTTGTTAGACCGAAACCTCTGAGCCGTTGCTCATGTTGGGCGTTCGACTTCATACTCAACGTGACGCTTTCTCTCACCAGGTCAGAGTACTTCAGCCATTCGACAAAGGTTAGTCTTTATGATATGGAGTAGAGTGAAATGTAGTTCATTAGATGTCCCTTCAATGATTGCTCCCATGATAAACGTTGATGAGACAAATGAAATGTTTCTCATCTTCCCTTTTCAATGATTGAAATCTACTAACACACTACCGTATAATCGTCCACTATGGGGCAAGACATGATAGAGCCTCCACGCGGTTTGCCCGGGGCAGTCTTTAGACTGGCGAATACTATCATTAAGTTGAATCTGCTATCAGTCAACTTGAACGTTGCGTCGCGTTAGAGGGTATATAAACCACTGCCTCTCATTTCATTTCATTTCAATCATGCAGACGCCGAACAGTCAAGTCAGCTCTCCTCGCGGACCGCAGTTAAGGCCGCGAAATTTATTTGAGGAGTTTGTCAGGCTAGAGGAGCAAGACAGAGTCCACAATAATCTTGCTCGGATTGACAATCCGATGACAGCAACTGTTGTCAATCCAACGGAATGGCGCTACATTCCACTTTTTAGCCATGTGCCAATTAGTGTGGAAGTCGACACTGCTACCAAAGAGGGAGTCAAAGACTCTCTCAGCAGAATTGGTAGGGTGTAAGATGACGTTACTCCCGAGAACGAACCACTGGCTCTCTTAAGGGCCACCATGGGGCAAGACATGATAGAACCTCCTCGCGGTTTGCCCTGGGCAGTCTTCGGACTGGCGAATACTATCATTAAGTTGAATCTGCTATCAGTCAACTTGAACGTTGCAAATGAAGTTCGGTGTAATACTTCCTTTCGACGGGCGTTCCTGTAAAGGGCGGCGGTGAAACCCGTAGCTATGTATACCGCAAGGGACATTCGGCAATGGTCAATCTTGTTAAACCTCTCTGCGTCATGTTTGCAAGTGATTGCCTCTGTCTCAACGTAGTATGCATTCGCGCCAGGGCGACATTTAGCCAACTGTCGAAGGTTGCCTAAAACTATCCATTGCATACGTTATGAGAACCATGAGTTCTACCTGTCTCTATCAATGAGATGAATTGATGAATGGAATGAAATGGGAGGACACTCACGCGCCACACGCAACATAACACACTTCTCTCTTCTGCAGTCTAACAAGCTCTTTACACATGGATCGCAGTCGATTGCTATCCCTGTATCATGTAAGCTATCTTAATTTTATTTGACACTATTTCATCTCCATCATCACCCATATGAAATGTTATAAGATTTGCAAGTTAAACTAAGCGTGCTACTATTTCCAAATGAAAAAGTATACATGATTAAATCATCCACTGAAGCCTCATTCAAGTAAGTCAGTATGAAAGCAAAGATAATATGAAATAAAAATTTATTATGGCATGTATTTCAAAAGGTCTTCATCGTCAATATCGTCCCAGAGTCTGGCTTCACATAGATCACAAAAACAGTTCACTTGTTTCAATCGTTCTTCCACTGCGAGCCTCACTTTGTCGATATACTCCCACTCCGCCATAGTTCGTGGCTGGGAGTTAGGGGTGTACCACTCCCATAATTGGTGGAGGAATTTCGAGCTGGTGATCTCCATCACATCATCAGTATCGTACTGGAGATACTTCCACCTCACGCCTGTTAAGTCGGGACACTCCTTCTCACATACACTCTCCTCTTCCTCGTCCGCTGGTAATGATAACTTTCTGATATTGTCCAGTCGGTACACCTTCTCTACCTTTCCTTTCGTTGGGAGCGTTTGGTGCAACGAGCGCCTCTGGTGTTGAGCATGGAAAAGAGAATTTTGTGTTTGATGTTGTGGGAGGGCTTGTCATGTTGACTGTGAATAATGACTTTGAAATGTTTTCTAATTCTTAAGTATCAACAAGCAACCAATCAGAATGAACAGCCAATGAATGATGAATATGAAAGTATATATGCAAAGTGACATTCGTGTCATTTCACTCTGTCTTTGAGACGTATAAGTGAAGTGTTCTCTGGCGAATTCTATATTTGAGGCGTACAAGTGAATTCCAAATTTGAGTGAAGTCTCTATCTTGTTGAAGTATCAACCTTAAACTTGATTTCATTGAAATGGTAAGTTGAAAATTTCTTCACTCATCTCCCTCAAACGTGTGGCTAATAGCATTTTCCTCAATTTCAGGCATCAACTTCATCACCAACGCCCTCCCTTCTCGAGGAAAGTTTAGAGTTGTTGAGTCAAGGTAGGTTGTAACAATACACTGAGACTTGAACAGAGATGATAGAATGATTTCTCTTTCAGGTGATACCAGTCCCATCTCGAGCGAGTCCATATCAACATTGTCGCGGGAATGCAACGATCGGGAATGTGCTGACTGTGGACACATCTTCACGAGGAAGCGTGATCTCATCCGACACATCAAGCGAGGTGTTTGTAGACCTAAGTCAGCATCAATCTCCGAAGGTAGGGATGATTCTGTTAACGATGTCTCCTTTTCTTGCGATTTATGCATTCAGTCTTTTGAGTCACATTTTGAAGTATCTTCACATAGACTTCGACATACACACAGTGACGATAGTTATACTAACAGCACCTCCTCTATCCTACTCTCTGAAGTGTCAATAAATAATTTAGTGAGGAACTACCAGATGGAATCCTCAGAAACCATTACTGACTTTGAAGAATGGTTTCATCAAAATTCATCTTTGATTGGTGCGCTCTTCAACAATTTAGTCAATTTTAGAATGAAGGCGCTCATCTATCTCAAAATAAAATATGTAAAAATCGACCACCATACTGGTCAAATAGTAGAGAGGTTGGAGTTTCACATACCCTCCTCTCCTGCAACCGAAGTTGTAGACTGCGAGTCTTGGATAAATTTTCATATCCAAGGGTTAAAATTAAACATAGATAAATTTAACGAGCGTGATAGTAGACTCGTTTTTGATGGTATTGAGATCGCCATGATTAAAATCACTTTATTAGAGAACTACTCTGGACGAGGCTCCTTTAAACTTCCGAAAAGTTTAAAAAATAAAACAGCAGTCATTTCTGTAGATTGCGAATCGCAATGTTTTAAGTATGCCGTCCTCTCCATTCTCCACTATAATGATGTACAGTATAGCCGATACCGTAAGAGTAAGTATCAACAGTGGGAGAATGAATTAAAGTTTGATGATTGCAATAGTGAAGATATGAAAATTAAAGATATAGAAAAATTTGAAAAATTGAACAACATCAAAATAGTTCTCCATGTTTGGGAAAAGGGATTGAAGGGCGTCCGTTACAACTCGCGTTCGAGTTGTTATGACCACGTTGTTAACCTTTTGTTAGTAAGACAGGATGATAGTGAGGAATGGCACTACTGCGGTATTCCCAAAATTTCTCGCTTATACCACCACCTAAGAAATTCTAGCTCAGAGATTTATTACTGTGACAGATGCATTCGGAACTTTAGGAGTAAAAACAAATTTGAAACTCATTACGAATGGTGTAAGCGAGGTAAACTACAAATGGAGCGCATGCCCAAAAATAAGGAGTTTTCATATAGAGAGAATGGCGATGAACTAAGTCCTCTTCGTGTCATCTATGGCGACATCGAATGCTATATCGATGATAACACCCATCGAGCAGCAGCCATTTCCTGCTATGAAGTATGGCATGACCATTTCCAAAATAGAAAAAATAAAATGCACGTCTGGCAAGGTGAGGATTGTATTTACCAATTCCTACAATTCCTCGAACAGGCTGTAAAATTTCAACAAAAGTATGATGGTGAACTCTATCGCAGATCATTGCATATGACAGCAGATGATCAAGCAAAATTTGATAGTTGCAACGTTTGCCTCAAATGTAGGAAAACATTTGATGATGATAAGATTAAGAAAGTGCGCGACCATGATCACATCACTGGTAAATTTAGAAACGCACTATGTTCAAAATGCAATTTTTCACTTAGGATGAAACGGCGTACATTACCCGTCATTTTCCATAATTTCAAGGGCTACGACAGCCATATGATAATAAAAGGAGGTTTAGGTCAAATGAAAGAGTGGAAGCTTGATGTAATAGCACAAACGAGAGAGAAGTTTATGGCCATGACAGCAAAAGTACCTGTCGATAAAACTAAAGAAAATAAGACGGTCTATTTTGATATAAAATTTTTAGATTCCTACCAATTTATGACTGCATCACTGGCCTCTCTCGTACAAAATCTAAAGTCTCTTCCACTAACACAAAATCTTAAGAAACAATATCCAAATCTAACCGATGAAGTCATCACACGGAAAGGAGTCTTTCCATATGCATATTTTGATGCGATTAGTAAACTCGGCGAGACTTCTCTTCCGCCCATAGATAAATTTAAAAATGATTTGAGCGGTGCAGAATGTAAGACCGAAGATTATGATCATGCACAAGATGCATGGATAAAATTTGACTGCCATACATTTGGCGAATATATGATTGCCTATCTTAAGTTAGATGTATTTTTGCTGGCTGATGTATTTCAGGAGTTTCGACGAGTGGCATTAGAAGAAGATAAGTTAGATCCCGTCCACTTTGTCAGTCTGCCAGCCATGTCATTTAAGTCTGCTTTTAAAATGACTGGTGAGACCATTCATCTCTTACAAGATCCAGAGATGTATAATTTATTTGAGCGAGGAATTCGCGGTGGTCTCACATTTGTAAATAAACATAGGTTAAAATCAAAATTAGTAGGCGATGATCAGACTCATCTTAAGTATTATGACCAAAATAATTTATATGGTAGTTCACTATCCAAACCACTCCCTCACTCTGAGTTTAGCTGGTTAGATGATAGTGAAATTCAGCATCTCTCCAACCCTTCTAACATACTAGCAATCCCAGATGAAGGTGATTGGGGATATTATTTTGAAATAGATCTAATCTATCCAAATAATATTAAACATAAAACCGTAGATTTTCCACTCGCACCCGAATCAGGTGAAGTGACCAAAGATATGTTTTCCGACTTTATGAAACAATTTCATAAAGATTTAGAATCATGCGGTCAACCCGACTATAAGCCTTGCCGCAAACTTTTACTCACCCAGTATGATAAGGAAAACTATCTAGTCCACTTTAGCATCTTAAAATTTTATTTAGAAATGGGTATGATTTTAAAAAGAGTTCACCGCATTATTAAATTTAGACAGAAAGCCTTCCTCAAACCATATATTGATAGCAACAGCCAGAAACGTGCACTAGCCAAAAATAATTTTGAAAAAGATTTTTATAAGTATAAGAATAATAGTCTATTTGGTAAGACGATGGAGGATGTTAGAAAACGTGTAAACTATAAACTAGTCAATGATGTAACAAAATTTAAGAAATTGGTCTCATCACCTATATTCATCGATAGAGACATTATCGATGAGGACCTTGTAGGTGTTAAAATGATAAAATCTGAAGTTGAGTTGTGCAAGCCCATCTATATTGGCCAAGCTGTACTAGATTACTCTAAGCTTGAAATGTACCAACTCTTTTATAAAATACTAAAACCATGTCCTCTCGTAAAAGAGGTTCGTTTGTTGGGTGGCGATACAGATAGTTTCTTCTTAGGTATTACCACTCAAAAAGATTAAAATTTCAATGAAGTAGGAAAATCTTTAGAAAGATATTTTTATACATCAAATTATCCTACTGATCACCCACTCTACTCCATCAAAAATAAGGCAAAACTTGGCTGCTTTAAGGATGAGACAGCAGGGAAGGAAATAGATGAAATGATTCTCCTCCGTCCAAAAATGTACAGTATGAAATTAAAGGATAGCGACGATAGCATTAAGCGTGCTAAAGGCATATCAAGATCATTGGTCTCTAACATGAAACATAAAAATTTCAGGAAAGCCTATAGAAATAAAAATATAACGTTTGTCAATATGACAATCTTAAAATCTAAGTCGCATCAGATCAAAACTAATACTTTTAGGAAACGGGCGCTTTCAGCATGGGAGGATAAGAGGTGCTGGTTAGAACACAACATATCTCTTCCACATGGACATCCTGACACAAACATACCACCACCCAAAAGAATTAAACTCACACTACCACATTCAGGAGACGTCTTAGCATAATCATCCTTAACTTAGTATTTTTATGTTGATTTCTGTAGATAAACATTGCTGTTTTATGTATCGCATGAGATCGTTTCTTCCTTGTGAATATATGCCTACAGTCAGCCCATTCCCCCTATATCTGTGAAAAGACTTTTTCATATACATATTTTTATTTCAATAAACATATCACAATGACTTCACTTTGTTTTCCGAAACACTAAAGTTACGAGGGATTTAGTATCTTTCACATGGATGCACTCTTGTAAACCATTGGTAATTTTGATAGTAATAGAGGGTATAGTTTGTTTGACGACGGGATGATAGAAAATAGATTCAAACATCTTCTCGACTATTCCATATGAAGCGTCTTTATCATGAATGAAATCACGTAAAATGTATTCTTTTTTCTCACCAACAGAAATAGGTAGAATCAAATCACTTTGAATGTAAAGGTTCTGTTCATGTTTATCAAGTGTCATTGGTGTTTCTATACCAATCGTATGCGCAGCAGCAAACACTGTTTGAAGCATTGAAAAACCAAAGAGTTTTTTCAAATTTTTACTCAATTGACATTGAATGTCATCACCCAGTTTCAGAACAACGCGTTGATTTTCAATTGAAAACGAAATGTGGTGTGTCTTTACATCATATTTACTTTTCATCACATGCTTCAACTTCTGTTGTATATAAGGATTTACTACATAAATGAAGCTTTCAACTGTATGATATAGACGCGGCATTATATTGATAGCAACTTTAGATTCTTCATAAGACTGGTAAATTTTCTTGATGCGATCGCCATAGATGTCCACCCACCATTCATCATTAACTGAATCAGCTTTAGTGTGATATTCATGAGAACCATACACCACACCGCTTCCAATAATAGGTGTATAATGTCTTACAAAATGACGCAAGGTTGGAGAGAAATAAACTGTAAGTTTGTCATTATATTTCTGAATAACCAACTTATTTTTGTCCGCCATAATTTTCTCTCCATACTTCTTACCCACAGTCTCATTCCATCGTTTTACTAACTCAATAAGTGATAAAGGTTGAACACCACGCTTTTTCAAAATGATGCGTTCTTCACATTCTACAACATCTTCATCAAATATTTTAAATCTATAATGAAATTTGTTGATTCGATTTGAATAAACTTTTTTAACATTTGCAGTAGCAATTGACGTTAGATGTAGTCCATGGCCAAAACCAAGATGTGAATAGAATTCATTATCCAACCTCAGCGTAAGACCTTTAGTAAAAGAATGAAAGCGGAGGAACTGTCTCCCACTCCAATGATAGATAGTAAACTCATAAGCTTCCTGATTTTTATTCTTCATGATGGAAGTATTACCACTGTTGAATGCCTTAATAATTTTCTCATTCCCAAATGGTTCATAAGAATCTGATTTTATCTGAATCCATTCATAGTTCCACTTTCAATCTGATGTTAAATTGTATGGGAACTGGAATGCATTATTCATCGTTATTCCATCATGGGTGCGAGGAGTCAATATCATTTCTTCCAAATCATTCACATTCTGAATATTGCTATCATAGCAAATACTAGAAACGCCAACCTCCCATTCACCTTCTAAATGTAGTGGGCGATTTAATTCTACTCGATAGTCTGATGGTTTATTTTTGGGAAATTTATTCATAGAATCATTACTGGGTAAGTAGATTAGAAACGAGTCCTTATTTTCACTTTCCATATTATTCACATTGGAAAAATATATTAGCATACTTTTGCATTAACTCTTCATTCGGAAATGGAGTGTGATACTTGTCACAGCATCTTTATGAAAAGGAATCAACGCACCAGCATCGTCATAAATGGCAATATCAATTTGTGGGATGTAGTTTGATTTCAGCTTTGTATAATGCACTTTCTTGAAAGTATGCTCAGATAAAATACTGCAGCTTTTTGGCTGGTATGGTATCATTGCTAGCAATGGAGCTTCAACAACTCCCACACGTACATCTTCACCAATATTGGAATATATCTGAAAATAGTTAATACGACGCGATAGCGACATGTCTGCGCTAGCTTTGGTTACAGTACCACTTTTAAAGATATTTTGGTCAAAACCCAAAATGTCCATTAGAGTTTTATCCATAATTAGTTCAATACCTTTTCCACTTATAGTGAGAGACAAAACACCTTCTTTTTCAGAAAATGAAATATGTTGCTCATTAATCACTTCATTTAAATAATCTACAACCAATTTAACTGAAGTAATAATGCGAGGCATCAACACTCTTGTTTCATGTAAGATACCACCTAAAGGCTCTACACACTTTCTGCATAAAGATACGGTCCATTCTGTATCAAATTGATTTGACCTTTCACATGGTAAATGTTGCATATCAGATTTTCCATGAACAGCTGCAGAACGATGTCGTAAGAACTGATGAAAATCTTTTGAACAAACTAATACAAGATCATCATCATTTAATTTACTTATTGCAATATGATTAGATGATTTGATATAAGTCAATGTTGCCACTTGTTTACCATCAACTCGAAGGAGATAATTAAATTTCTTCAATAATGTTTCAGGAGTCATGTTTGTCTTTCTTGGCTTAATCACAATCTTCTTTACCAACGTCTTCTCATTTCTTGGAATAAGATCTACATAATAAGCTTCCTCTCGATATATTAACTGTTTATGACCACTTATGTGGTAATTAACGTTAAAATTATCATAGCTTGTTAAGGCGCTAGCGAGGTAACCTAAATCATTTCTTAAACTTGGTCTTAAACCAACAATCCAATCTTTCTCAACTACATGATGTACATAATTATGATCATCATTGTGCGGAGTAAATTGGACAATATGTTTACACGCTTTATTCAAGAAATCATATATAAACTTTTTACATGATAAGAGATCTTTCTTTGGCCACTGTGGAATGTATACTCGGCACCCCTTTTCACATTGGTAAGCAGCTGTACGTCTCATATTAATAGTCATCACCTCATGATCAAAAGTATAGACACAGTTGCTATAAACAAGTTGAGTGACACCCACTTCCCAATTTCCATTTAGCTGTTGTGCATGATCAATGGGAGTAGAAAAGAGTGCGGCTCGATTACTAGCAAATCTCTTTGTAGCCGCATTGCTAAGCAAAATATGATAAAACGACATTTTTATATTGCTGATCTGCGGCTTTGCATAACATCATGAAGACTTGGATTTTGGACTCTCTACAATATATCAGAGTTGATCGTGATGGAAACGTACACTTCAAAAATTCTCATGGTCATACATCAAGAGGTATTACATTAACATGGCGACAATTTGTCAACCTCAATGATATCATGAGGGATTTGGAATATTTTGAAACATTAAGATTCATCTCCTTGGGTGATCAAGTTTGGCTTCAACATTACAGAAATGAAATTAAAATCTGCCATTCTCATTCCACAAACTGTTTCTCATTTCGAAAATACAATTGGGAGAAGTATAGAAGATACATACATCGCTCCATCATGACATTTATTCATCGTGAGTTCATCGCCCTACTATGCAAATCTTAATCAGACATGACTACCACGCACCATGAGTTGGAAATTAGATTCCCTACAACGTATTGAAACGGATCATGATCGAAACGTCTATTTCAAAGATTCAACTGGAAATGTGAGAAGAGAGTTTGCTTTATCTTATCGTCATTTTCAATCTCTACATCATATCATGAAGGATTTGAAATACTTCTATATGAAAAGACATTCACGTATTGTAAATCGCATCTGGTTGCGCGTCAACAATCGGCGAATTCAACTCTATCATTCCCAACTTCATACTAACTTCACATTTCATCAAGGTAGTTGGGAAAAGTATAAAAGGAAGGTACATCGCTCAATTTACTCATTCTTTCATCATGAAGCGTCATCGCTACACCATCGTCAACATTCTCCGTCGCTTCAGACTCTACACCAAAATCGATCTCACAACATTACACCAACACCTTCCAAACAGCAAGTATTACCCGGGCCGACCTCAAATGTTAGTGGTGAAGATGAACAATTCACGGAATCTTCAACTCTTCCCAAATGGGACTGTACAGATTCTCGGCGCCCTTTCTCATTCATCGGCGCAGTCAATGCGCTTAGAGCTACAAAGACTACTACGTCGGATATGGAAGAGGGAGAGGTGTGTGATGTCGAATCTGACTGTGGACAATATGGTGATCTCTACTCAATTGAGTGACAGTCTATCATTTTTGAAGATTCGTACCAGCAGTTACAATTTGTGTTATGAACCCGAACTTTTTCCTGCAGCTCTCATTAGTTGTTGGTTACCTGTGCATGTGGCAATCTTTCATAATAGTAAAGTGATCATTACTGGACTAAAATCTCATGTACAAGCAAATGTGATCCTAGACTATCTCATTGAGTATGTACGTACCCAGCGGATTGTAAAATAAAAAACAATTTTTCCAACATGATGTTTTTATTTCAAATCATGATAGAACTTACAAATCATTTTTCATTAGAGGATGGATTACATGAAAAGTTTTTAATAATAGATGCAAATCGAGATACATGTAAACGTTTTAAGATGAAGTACAGTACAAAAGCACCACACGTTGATGAAAGTGGATGTTGTAGTATGCGTTCATTTCGCTGATATTGACGCGTATGTTTTCTCAACCACTGCTGTGTTGGTATATTTGGAGGTTGAGCAAGAGAGTCAAATAGTTCACCACGTCGGTCTTCTCCAATAAAGACCGCTTTCCAATGCTCACCGCCTAAATTCTGCGAATGAGTGTTTAGCACAATAAAGATGGGATAGTGATTTACTGCAGGTGGTAAGGTATCGAGTGAATAGACATTATCGAAAGCTTTCAACGTCGCTTCGTCTGCATTATGCTGCACTTTAGTCTTAATATCATCAGCAGTCAACCAACTCATTAACGATTATACTGAAGAATCACGTCACGATACTTTGTAATTTCAATATTTGAATCGAAGACTGCATAAATTAATACATTGATCGTCTCAGGTAGTGTTCTTTTGAACGTCAAATCCAAACGAATATTATGAGGCACGTTCGCTTGACGATAGGGTGCACTAATATTGCTGTCAGCAGTCAAATCAAATGCATAAATAGTATATCCACTCTTAAACTCTTTCATAGTCAGTCCGTTGGTGTCATCCGTATTGTAAAAGCCAAAAACATCCATAAAATCAACATAACTGCGCATAAATTGATCCGAAGCAAAATCTGGTTTGTAGGGTGGACCAGGATGACTCACACCATTTACACGTAAAGCAATTTCACTTAACTGATTGTGTTTAAAATTGAAAGGATTCTTCTTTATACTACCATTAAATGCATCATTTTCAACCATTGCCACCATGAGGAGCTTCGGTGCTTCCGATGGAAAGAGGCCATCTTTCATGAAACTCTTTTGATCTTTCGGAATTGTAAAGGTGAGAAGCTTTGTATGCTGAACGGGATAAATGGCATTTTGGCGGTTAAGACCTTCAGCATGTCCTCTAATGACACTTGGATTCGGTACTACTCGACGAATGTAAAGTGCAATATCTTCCACATGAATTCTAAAATTGTCAACTTTAGCAAATGCATTCAGCGCAAATTCAGGCTTATTCAATGTCAGCTTGAGTCGCATGCTGGTATTACAGAGTAAAAACTTTGACTGTCTAAAGAAGTCTAAATTCAGCGGACCATATAGCTGACATACTTTGCTATCTTTAATCATAGCAGATCGCTTTACAAAGCCACTGTTTGTTTCAACATCAAATTTTCCTGCTTCATCTCTGTGCCATCCCATGGCTTCCATATGACTTTTTGTGCTGCTGGATGAAACTGTGATACATGATTGAAATATGATTTATAGGGATAATCACTTTGACCACCTTCCACCTGCTGCTCTCCAATCGTTAGAGAAACATCGCGAAGTAATGTAGTCAATGGTAAATTGTTCAGTCCAACTTTATGTGCATCGTCAGTAGCAGTTCCATCTGCTTGCTGAATTCTAAACCTCAAATCAACCATCGCATAACTCAAATCTATGTAGTCATCACTACCACCAGGAATAACAAATTCAATGGGGCCAGCATTCTCAGCTGTTCGAGGATGATAATCTACAATACTTGAACTAAGAATATCTGTCTGTGTGGCTTGTTGATCAAACAAACAAAAACCGGAAGTTTTACACTCCATGATTAGAAGTTATAGCAGCGTCGTCGTTTAGCGCCTGATGAATGATTAGAGCCTCTGCGACGTTTGCGTGAATGCCTTTTGACTGAAGATCGCACCTTACCAGCTCCGAGATGTTTCCTCCTTCCTTTATTCATTCGTTTAGGTGATTTCTTTCCTTGAGTAACACCAGCAAAGGTCTGCTTCAATGTTTTTAAACCGCGTTCCTTCCCACGATTCAACAAACTGCTCTTAAAACTTCTACCTCTGGAAAGATCACTAGCAACATCACCAGCAAAGCCAACGGCATTACTTAAAACATTTCGTTTTAAAGATCTACCGACATTGGATATGAGAGGTGCTACAACAGATTTCAGTGCACCAAGTATGCTACCTCCACGTTGGCGGCGAGCGCCGATGTAAATTTGTCCTCCACCGCTTACATAGGAGGGTCGTGAATAAAATGAGGCAGTTGGATTCATAGCTCAAACCCTAAACATTGTTAGTTACAACTTTGCATGAATCACTGTCGATCACTTAGATGAAAGATGTCGGCACGACGCATCCAAGAGTTCATACTTGAAGGATAACCAGTCCATTTAACAAGACACCATTCTTCACCTTGCCGTTTTTTACATCGAATGATTTTCTCTACCAAATACGTTTCACTTTCAGTGACTACCTCAATCTCATCGCGGTAAAAGCTACCCTCAATTTCTTCATTATCGTAATCTTTCAACTTGTAGGTGGTCGGAGAGTCTTTTTGATTAGTCCTTGATACTGTAAATACCTCCTCTGTCCAATTCGGGAGGTACCCTTTAGCAAAAACACTTTTCACTTTTGAGATACGAACTTTATCGCCAATTTTCACATCACTTTTCACATGAGTGCGTTTACGTTGGAATGATTCGCGCACTTTATCTACATTGTCAGCATTTACATCTACTGGTCTGACTCCAATAGAACGATGGATAGAGTGATTGTAAGCATGGAGTGTATCTTGTAGAACCTTTGTCCAATTTTGTGTCAAGTTGGCAGTAAAATGTCGCCACAAGCGATTTTTTAATGTGCGATTAAAACGTTCAACGAGTGCAGCTTTATAAGCGCTCTTTACACTAAACAACTCAATGTCATGCCTCTCAAATAATCTTGTCACATGCTGATTTTCAAACTCTTTTCCTTGATCACTCTGAATTCTTTTTGGAATGCGACCTTCTCGAAAAATTGTTTGGAATGCTTTTGCTACTCCTTTCCCTTCTTTAGTTTTTAAAGGTTGAGCCCACGCATAACGCGAGAAAATATCAATGACGGTTAAAATAAAGTTATTGCCCGAGTTATGTTTTGAAATGGAGGCGACATCGCACAAATCTGCTTGCCACTGTTCATCGATGTCATGAACAATATAATGGCGGGTGCGGTACTTCTTTTTCGCTTGTTTGTGGAGTGTATAGGTAGCCTGACCCTTTAACCATCGTTTCACTTGTGATTGTGGAAGACCACTCGCTTTTGATAATTTCTTGATAGATGCAAATCCTGCCGGATGTTTTACATCATAATAGATTGATTTCAAACGTTCAGTTGATGACGACTGACTCTTTTTCCTCCTTCTCATCTTTTTGCTTTCTTGCCTTTCTACATTTACAACAACTGCAGCATTTAGCTTTAGCGGTTTTGCGATCGTGTTCACATTGCTTAGGGGTTTCATTGTGAGAGCTGGCGCAGCAAGTGCAAGTGACAACGACATTCACCTATGGCGGCTCATTACATGGCAAGCAACACATCTGCTTCATATTAATAGTCTGAGAACATGTATTTCCTGGGAGGAGCTGTTTTACGTTTTCCTTTTACTAGTTTTAGTGGCGATGTAGATCTACGTCGAGTTCTTCCTCTTGTTTGCTTAGTGAGTGTGGGAGAGGATGTAGCAGGTGACGTCTTAAACCAATTTGTTGGCATTTTCATCGTCTGAAGCATTGGAGCAGTAGCCACTGTTGAATCAAGTTCTTTCAATGTCTCATTATTCAAAGCAAATTTTGGTACATTATGCTTTTTCAATAGTTTAAGAAAGTATGTCCAACCAGGTGGAACATAGCCCTGACGGCGCTTTCTACGTGTCGCATACTGAATCAAGTCTTCATAACGTGAAGCATCAATCACTTTATTTTCATCTGTAATGATTTCTCCTCTATCATTTACATTGAGATGGGGTTCAATACTGTTGAAAAGAGATATGGCATGTGCGCGAGATGCTAAAGGTGTAGCAGTCGATACAGAGTCACGCATCTTATTCTTCAAGTTTTTCAATTGCTCAACAGTTTCCGATTGTAATAATACAGCACGATGTGGATCTTTGATGTGAACATTTTGCTGATAATCTATTTCTTTCCTATACATTTGATTTGCAAGAGGTTGCTTTACTTGCTGCATGGCAGTCAATTGTACATATTCATCCTGAGGAATAACAATCATGCGAGAATAAGAACTCATAGTTTGTAGATAATCATGGGAGTTTTCAAAATATCACTTCGAAATCTAAATTCTTCCGGACACTCTTGCGTAAAGTCAATGAATAAGTAGCCGTATGGTCTTTCAGTAGCTGCTTGAAAAATTTCAATTAAGGCTTTTGATCCTCTGGGTGCAACTTGTCGCGCTAAAATTTCAAATTGACTTTTATCTCGCGGATTCTTAAAAATAGCATAATAGTGTGTATTCAGGTTTCGTGTACGAGCTTCTTTTCCATCAGGAAACAAATTTTGTGTGATATAGATGATAAAGCACCTTTTATGATGTGCTGCGCGAGTGAACATATCTGTAACATCTTTTGAATTCTTACTTTCTTTTAATAAATCATCCAATACAACAACATCATTAGACTGAAGTTTATCCACTGGAATAATTCCTTCATGTCGAATAAAGTTGTGACTTTGCAATTCCTGAAACAGCGACGGTTGATAAATACCATAACACCAAATCACTCGATTGATAGGTTTCTTAAACAACTCCCTTCTTTTATCCAATAAATTCAGCGTGAAAACAGTTTTACCTGCATGAGATGGACCTGATACAGTCAGAACTTTATCACATTGAAGATACACACAAGATATCACATTGATTTATCACATTTATCACTTGATCACATTTTATTACTTTGAGATTCAACATTTGCATAATTAACGCTTAGAGCCAAAGATATTACCCAATAGGTTGCCCACGGCAGGAGCTATCATTGGAAGTATTGCTGAAAAGAAACCGCCCTTTTGTGTTAGAGTTTTCCTCTTTCTTTGAAGGGTGACTTTAGGATTGGAGATGAAACGCTATTTCGTAGCATATCGCTTAAGTAACTTTCGTTGTTTTGGCGCTAACTTCTTCGTCCTCAACTTTCTGACATGAGAAATAATTTCACGAATGAATTTATCGTTGGCATGTCGTATAGCATTGTATCGCTGATTTGCTTTCATTCGTCGGAGAGCTTGAATGGCTGAAGAAAACTTTTGACTTTTACGTTTCGTCATTTTACGTTTCGCCATTTTCCGTGTTAGTCTTTGCTAAAACCTATCTTTACCACATTTGCATAGGTACTAACTATTGCGACATAAGTGACACTCGAAATGAGCAATATCACAGTGGTTACATTGGCAAAGTTGAATGCAATTACGTATGAAACAGCGTTGACAAAAAGCATGCTTACATCTCTTGAAGATGCGCTTTTCATTTCCATCCTTTCGCTTACATACATCGCAACACATAGTTTCACCGTTACTGATGTCTATAGCAAGTCTTTTTGAAGATATGAATTTGCTAGCCTTTTCTAAATAATAGACGCATGTACAGAAGGAATATACTTCGAGAGTGAGCAGACATAGCTCGAAAACCAGTTGTGCTACAATCAAGTACCACTGCATTTTCAATTTTTCTTTATGGAAAGTTGAATGTGAATATCTGAAATCGCTTCAATCACTAGACTGCTACCATGATGGTTAAATGCGTTAAGACGTTCAGCAATTTTTATCATATGTCTTTTAAAAAATTCTTCGGGATGATCTACCACTTCCATTGAATAAGAAGCAAAATGGAAAGAGCGACTTTCCACCTCTTCCTTTCCAAAATGACTAAACTTAATTTTCGCAACTAATCGCGCCATGATAATGCTATCAGAGAATGTATTCATTAACTCTAGAAATAGAGTGCTAGCATTATCGACCACTGCTTCGATGTCGGTCTCATCTTTATGAAAATTTATCACATAATCTTGAACAGCTCCTTTTAAACTTTGCCTATAAAAATGTAATGTTCCGCAGTCGTTTGAGAAAGACATGATCGCCCTTTATCTAACCCATCCATTGCATGAAAACAACTCTTCTCATAGTAACATTTATTGAATAACGGTAACAAGCATGCATTATAAATCAATGGTTTGAAAGAGATAAAATAGATACAGCTGGTAACTATCATACAGCGAGCAATGATAACCATACAGGACTTTGGCGGTGTTGAGGTAAGGAGGAAAGAAGCATTGGTTATGAACGTAGCTACTACAACGAACAGACAAAATAGGAACACACAAATCCTTAAAACGTTTCGTGACTTCATGGTAGTGTTGATTCACTCTACTATCCCAAGGCGAGAGCAAAATATCATCAATGATTAGATTGGGAAATACTTTCCTCTCCTTACCAGGATTATTACAAAAGATGCGTATAACATTGAAAGTAGCTAACCATCGTTTAAAGTCAATAAGAAGAGCACTCTCACAAGAAAAGCCATAGTCTTGCAAATATTTCAGATTAAGTCCATGAATGTGTTTTCTCGCCCATTGATCAACATTGGGATTGCAGTTGGCATGTTGATGATAGACACTGACAATCTGATATGTCCAATTGTTCATAGCAATAGCACTGAGCTCCTGTACAGGTTCACCCTCACAATCCATAAAAATGATGATAGAAGCCTAAAACGGAAATTTACATATCTAAGGAAACGTTCTATAACATATTACAAAATGAAGAATTACATCGATGCTTTTCACGACAAAATACGCAAATGATATGATGGCAACGAAGAAGTAAAATGTATCTAATAAGACCACGTCTACGACACTGAAAGCACATAAGCGAATTGTCATAGGGTAGAGTTAGGAAAGGACTAGTAATTCTCCTTCTTTGATTTGCGTTTTGATGCAGCATTCTTCTCCGACTTGCGCTTCGTACCACTGCTGTTAAGGATTTGATCAATTATGTCATCCACGTTGGGTGGTTTTGGAATATATAGGATGGATTCCATATGCATGGAGAGAGAGGCTATTTTATTATCCTTGTGTCGACCATAATATAGCCCATTCACTTTGAAAAGGATATCCCAAGTACCTTCTCCGAGCTCATCACATCTGATGGGTATTGAATGATCTCCATTCTTCTTATAGTAAGTACACCAATGTGATACTGGCAGGCAAATGTGATTACCATCCCAAATCTTTCTATAGGGAGTATCCTTGTCATCTCTCGCCTTCCACTCTTGAGCAAGAGGAGTAGGAATGTCCATATTTAATGTCACGTACTCCTCAATAATATCAAGTTGGTGGCGAATGTACGGACTCTCGGGGATCAGTATGTAGTCCCCATACTGATTGCGCATTATCTTGACATCCGTGGAAGGGAGCATTCCCGTTTGGAGTACTACGCTATGATCGTCATAACGCAAGACTTGTTTAAATGTACGCTGTAGCGGTGTAGGATTATGTACCTTGGTTGTTTCTTCCACTGTCCTCAGTTGTAGATGATCTGATCGTAGCGAACCTTGTAACGTTTGACCGCCATTTTGTCCTACTAGTGTAGCAGATGGAGTAGATGCCTGAAAATGGAAAAGATTGTATTAAGTTTACGTTCAAGGGAGGAGAGGGAGGAAAGTAGCGACTTACCATTTTAGTTGGATAATAGAACAGGGAACTAGAGAGAGAGAAAATGTGCGTCCGTCACTCGTGTGATTCAACGATGGAATGATTCTCACTGTGGAAGGCTCGCTATTTATATAGAAATGCTTGATTCTCATTGGATGATGATCCTCATTGGACAATAACATCAAGCTGATTCCAAATCTGAAATCCGTTTTCCAATCCGATGCTTCGTTTTGAAGCTACAGCCCAAAACGTCCCAAATTCTAACTCTGTCGTTTTTCGCCAATTTCCCAAAATCTTAAATGGCGTCTCACATCTAAACGAAGACAGATATGAACAAGCCGATTCTTTCACTGAATTTGTCTCACTCTTAGCTTTCAAACGAGCTATGGCACGACAAAATCCGTCCACTGGAAGCCAAAATCGGAGCTAGCTGTCCAGAAGGGCGGACGTCAGCGAAATTTTTTTCTCTCCGATGGCGTTCAAATTCACCATACCGATGCAGAATTTCACGCTGAATCCGAATCTGGCCTCCGTTTTCCCATCCGATGGTTCGTTTGGGCGCTACACACCAAAACGTCCCAAATTCTAACTCTGTCGTTTTCTCGAAAAATGTTGAAAATTTTTTCTCGCCGATTGACTTGAAACTCACCATACAGATAGAGAATTTCACGCTGATTCCAAATCTGAAATCCGTTTTCCAATCCGATGCTTCGTTTTGAAGCTACAGCCCAAAACGTCCCAAATTCTAACTCTGTCGTTTTTCGCCAATGTCCCAAAATCTTAAATGGCGTCTCACATCTAAACGAAGACAGATATGAACAAGCCGTTTCTTTCAGTGAATTTGTCTCACTCTTAGCTTTCAAACGAGCTATTGCACGACAAAATCCGTCCACTAGAAGCAAAATTGGAAGTTTGGCGCAGGGGGGGGGGGACGTCAGCGAAAATTTTTTCTCTCCGATTGCGTTCAAATTCACCATACCGATGCAGAATTTCACGCTGAATCCAAATCTGGCCTCCGTTTTCTCATCCGAGCACTCCTTCTACTCGAAACAGCCCATTTTACAACCCAACATTCAGCAGATTGCACGAAAAACATCACACACTATAGCCTCAAGACAAATCCTGGCGGTCGCCCAAGTCCACCACGACACTCTGCCGTTCCAGAGGGGGGGAGTCAGCGAACATTGTGTGAACGCCAACCAACCTGGCCGGCACACCACGACAGACCTCTGTCGTTCCAGAGGGGGGGGGCGCGCCGGTCGAGTGTTTGCCGTTTGCTTACTACTGACTTCGTATTCTCGATTTTACTAACTACCAAAGTGACCAAGAACATCGTTTTTATATATGTAGGGTTACGTATTATCCAATAAAAGAAATAACAAGCGTTTTAGCCGAAATAGCAAGAAGAAGCAGCACCAATTGAATAAAAAAACTGATCTCAATTCTATGCATGCAAGCATTCTTATAGTTCGCAACTTGAGTCAGCGCAGGGACAGCGGGGCCGGTTGTTGCCCCTGATGATCACTATACAAGTTCACAGATCACTTTGAAAGTTCTCCATGATTTTTTTATAAGTAATTCATAAACTTTAACTTGATGAAATTATTTTGCGCTTCCCGCAACTGCGGGTACTGCGGCGTCCTTCCTCTGGCTCTGTGGTATTACCAAATTTCCAAGTTTCAGTTCCCAGACATATCTTCTAAGATCTTTCAGGCTAATCTTCCAAGACAACAGACCAATCTTACAAATCTTCCAAGTTTCAGTTCCCAGATATATCTTCTAAGATCTTTCACGCTAATCTTCCAAGATAACAGTCCAATCTTACAAATCTTCTAAGATCTTGTAAGTTTCTTGGAAGATTTATAAGTTTCGATTCACTGGGTAGGGTGGCTGTGACACCCCAATATTGAAAATGATTACTATATGTCCAATTCTCTAATTGTGCAGCTGTCTCATTTGTTTGTGTCTGAATTTACCTAATAATAACTTTGTGGGTTTATAGCCAATTTGCAAACTTGTAATGGCCCTAATTGTTGAAATTCAAATTCATCGTTTTCAACAGGACACATCAGAATGAATTGGGTTATAATTCTATTGTTACCGAATTCTGTGATAGATTGTAGTTCTCACCTCCTAGGCAGCATAGTAATAATGAGAGCTATGAGTGAGTCATTACAATGTTTGTTAAAATAGAAAGTTCTGGTCTGATCACTTCTGCTACATTTTACCACTACAGGTGAGTGCTATATGCAGAAAAAATGTCCACAATCTTGATATTTATTGCTTTTCATGATGTTTTATTGTCTGTAGATTTCTTTCATTGAACATGCATTTCTATAGCAGATCTTTTTCATAATTGCTTATTTGAATGTGTTACTGCAGTTAAGTTAGCCTTTTTGTTTTAGTGTGTGGCTGCTGTTGGATGTATTCGTCTCTCAGATAGCATGTGTCAATGCGAAATTGCATGATTATTCTTATGATCACATGAAGGCCCGAAAATGAAGCACTTTCAGAACAGCAATATCGATTATGTTGAATGTGAAGGCGCATGGCCGATGACGACTTCCTTTGGACAGGAGCGACGCACTTCGTGATTCATATCATCAGTTTACTTTTCTCTGTTGAAATGTAAGAATTCACAATTTCAGAAAGACAAATTCATCTGGTAGGCCTA
Source organism: Prostheceraeus crozeri (assembly GCA_907163375.1). Lineage (NCBI taxonomy): Eukaryota > Metazoa > Platyhelminthes > Polycladida > Euryleptidae > Prostheceraeus > Prostheceraeus crozeri. The sequence continues at coordinate 46,097 of CAJQUW010001853.1, forward strand.
CTATGGCTGAAAGTAGTTTGGAACCTCTGTTGAAGGGGGCAAATGATTTTTTCATTTTGCTTGAACTACATGTAGCCTACTTAACAGTCATTCCAGGCCGGCTTCAAACTCATTCGGCAGCTGTAAAAATGTGCTTCCTTGCATATCGTACATACTGACCACATTGGTGTGTTAAAGCTGTTACGGTCCTCTCTGCAACCCGCTGGGAAAAGTGCTCACTATTCGCTGGCTTTTAGTGAGTGAGCAAGCGATGTCTTAGCTAGCGATAATGCAGTTTGCGAGTAGATGGCTATTGGAAAACCGAATGTTGCTTACTTTTTGTCGCTGGCCAATAGATAGCTATTGGCAAAGCGAAATTTGCCAGCTTCCTGTCAACGATTAATAGATGGCTATTGGTAAAGTCAATGTTGCTAACTTTTATCACCAGCTATAGCCTGCATCCCTTTGTGTAAACACATTCTGTTGTTTGAAGTCGCATAGATGGTTGGAGCAAAATGCAAATAGTGTACGTTAGCGCTAAGCTTTTAATCGAAAAATGCAGATTCATTTTAGTTATTCTCATTAATTCTTGATGTCATCAAAGAGTTAATTAGAGTGTGCTTCCGCCGTATTCTATAGCCTAATCATTTTGTAGTGATCGTATAGAAATTCCGTTTAACATGTCGTCATTTGTCCTTAAAGATCAGTGTTCAGAAATCCATTATTGATGGTCTAATCCAGTATTGAAGACCAAAGTAGACAGCTATTCAACTACAATAATCAAGCAATGTAACTGAACTGAAATGTCGAATAATGAACTGAACCACTGTGTCGAATAATGAAAATACGTTCATATGAACGACTTTTTTCTGCTTAAAAGTCGATGTAGATGACAGTGATTCACAATACTTTGATGGTTTCATGTTTCAATCAAGTCTTTTAAACAATGTAAAATAAATCGCTACCCAACATGCATCAGACAGCAAACTTGCATTGCAACTTGGTCACTGAGCAATTAGTTGTTTCACTTGTTTGTCGACCATCCCAACAGATGATTGTTTTTCTTCCTACGCACGCCTTCCGTCTAATCAGTCACTGTGTGACGTCAACTGGCATTATTCACACACCGAGCGCAGCGCAGGGTGTAACAGTATACATCGATTCCCTGTCGTTATGACAATGCCGCTACAACCCGACAAGGCTGCCTGCTAAGAGGCTAGACTTCCTGTGCTCATTCGAACAATTGCCTGCCCGACATCGTGTCAATTATTAAGTGCGCATCAGGTTGTGAGATCTCTGGTGTCGTGCCTTGTACGCGGTTTGGTCAGCTGTGGTTCTGATAACCCACTTCGAGCGTATAGGATCAAAGCTGCGCAAATCAATGATTGTGTGTCAATTTAATTCCCTTCCTCATGACTGCGGAAAAAGACAACGGTTGAAGCCATGTAAAATGGGTGAGTCGTTTCACTTTAATGTCGCATTATGAAACCAGTTTTAGTTTTAGAAAGATAGGTTATTTTCCTATTGTAGTGACTAGCGTAATAGCTATACATACCTTTGCTGTAGACCATGAATCTCTGCAACTTAAACTCAATAACGAGATATGCATTTTGTACAATCTATGAATCAATATGGATAACATTGAAGTAAGTGAAACGTTTAAAGCCTGTTATTAATGCCAGCATGTTGAAACTTCGACGGATCGGGCTTTGACATCATCTCAAAGAATTTCAATTTTGCAATCGCATCAATAAAATTATGAGCACCTTAATCATCTTGCATTGATTTTGATTACATGAAATCAGATGGACAACTACCAATCGAATTAAACCAACATGCTTATCATTTATACCATTGAAATTTTCCTCCGTTGATCTTTAGGGTGCTTTCAGTTAATGGAGAAAATTATTATGTTGCGAAAATCTTACAGTTATCGAATTTTTCGTAAAACGACAAATGCTCCAACGGTAGAATTCTTTTTGTAGGATTATTCATACTAAAACCTTTTACTCTAAAATGTGCAAAATTTGTAGAAATGAATTATCTTTTTGTTTATTTTGTAACAATGGCTAAATAAGAGTGTTAATTTGCTTTCAGGTTTTGTTATATGATATCAGATTGCACAAATTTCACATTGACGTTTAGGCTGTGCCTCAACAATTTTTTAAAAGCTCTGGTATAAACATTTTATCGTAGATTTCAGACCGCAATCGCTGCCCAAAAAAATTAAATATCAAGTATGGGCGCAGGCTCTACCAAACCAGTTCAATGAGCATCGACGGGATCGAAATTGGCGACCATTTTTGCATAGGTGACTTCTAAATTTCTGATATGAATACAATTTTTATGTGAGTTCTCAGTTTGTCACTGCCTCCGAATGTTTTGAGTTTAGCAGCATTGAGTCATTCTGCTGTTAGTCCCTGGAGCGTTTCGTGGCAAGATGACAGTGATCAAAAGTAGATTATTATACGTGTGGCCCAAATATTGCATAGAAATAATAAGTGAAAACGGTAAGCAATGCGAATGTTCATTTATGAATTGTAATTTTGCATGTAAATAAAAGGGCTCCATTATTTTGCATTTTAGACACGAACCGCTGGTCTACAGGAATTTATGCTGAAAATACAACTAATTGTAACCAAACCAGCTCATTGAGTCTTCATGGCATGGAAGAAACTTCGAACTTCTGCAAGCCTAAAATTGTTTAGCAGAGGTGAGTCTCACACTTTTTGTCACTGTCTCGGAATGTTATGGTTTTGACAGTTCTACCTCCACTACTGTTGATCCATGAGCATTTCGTGGCAGTATGACGCTGAGCAGCATGCTTTTGTGTTATGCTAGATGTGTAGGTAGGTCTACAGGAAGTCAACGAACTAGGCTTCATATATGCTAATAGGGTACAGCGAATATCAGGCAAGCAGCTAGCTTTTCAATGAAGCAAGCGATTAGCGCGCTACATTGTCATTCGAAAAGCATCGCTAATCGCGAGCGAACAGCAGCGTTTTTGCTCCTAAATTGGCAAGCTTTTCGTCAGCATTTTGCGAGACAAAACGGAAGCTATGCGCTCGAGATATGCGCTAGCTAATCGGGAGCTTTTTTCCCAGCGGGAAATAGACAAGCGGCGTTTGATTTCCTTGAAACTACGAAGTGTCAGTTAGCTGATGTGCCTTCTTTGTCCGACTGAAGAATTCCAATTATCATTGCCAATTTGGTGGACCGCCAATATGTAATTCAAATCATGCTCCCATGCAGTGAAGTTTGAAATTATCCATTCTTTTATCTTGAGAAGTTGGGATCATTGGCCAGCATGTGTCTCTGAGATTTATTCAGTAGTTTCATCTACAGTAGGCCTACTGCTATGACAATTCACACCTGTCCGCCTTTGAGATTAGGCTATAGCATGATGTACAGACTCAATGAAGTAGTCTAAACGGTGAATGCACTGTAAGAAGTTAAGATAAATGCCTTGGTCAATTGTCATGATTAACTTTCAGGTTTGGAAAAACGAGTATTTTGTAAAGTATGCATTCTCAGCATTTGGTAGAATGCTCAAAGATGTGATGCCTCAATAGTAAATAGGTTATATATTTCAACATTAACAATATAACTTGTAACACGAAGAGACTACTGAAAGAACAAACTAAATACGAAAATGTAAAAGCAAAAGGAATTAAATTAAATAATGTGAAATATAAAAAAAGAACGTGTTGACTGCCAAGTTTTCGTTCACTATGGTAATCGCCAGAAAGGTGCGCTGAAACAGCCAATCGCTCTCCCGCGGCTCCCATTGATATGAAGCTGCCATTGCTATTGTCTCGTGCGCTATACGCGAACTTGTCGATATGGCAGCACTACTGGTGTCATGCCGATACAATAGTCTTATATTATTGTTGGTCTCTTGACAATTAAAGAGCCTAAGGTTTCTGTGCAACTGAGATTGTGGAATCTTAAATACTGAAATTTTGCAAGCTTGATATATTACTTGTTCATGCAGGATCAATTGGTTCTGCACTCTGTGCACTGAGGTGAAAATAATCAAAAGCCATATACAGTAGAGTCGACAGGAGCTTTATCAACAATGTAAATGTTTTACAGAATGCCAAAACCAAAAGTGTTCAGCGACAAGGTAAAAACATCATTTTGCAGATCACAACATCTTTCTGCTGCTCATTTCATCATTTTTTTAGCGTCCAAATTTAGAATACGAAGCAATTCATTGATTGTGATTGCGGATTCAGAAGTCTCCGACTTTGGCACCTGCAATGACAACAGCTACTAAATAGTGATCGGTGTGCATGAATTATGAACTTACGTCAATTTTAAAACGGCGGGTGTTAGATTGCTTGGAAGCAATTTCATTCGACTTTTTCTTGTTGCCGACATCAGTGTGTCGAATATTAGTAGATGATTTTTTATAACTTCCTGAGATTTCGCATCGATTCATATTGGACAATATAGAGACATTCCATTTTCTGAAAGAAATCATGCAAACTGTTAGTAAACATAATTTGTGACCGAATAGAATCAGAGACGCAGTATACGTTAATGCAAGGGGCATATTGCAGAATCACTAATGTGATAAGACTCGCAAGCAGAGTAATAAACCTTCAAGCAGCAATACTGGGCATTTACTATTACGCAACGCAAAATCATGCATAGTAATATGATCAAATTAAAATGGAATTATTATATTCTTAATTACGACAAAAAAAACAGAACAATGCGATATATCAGAAAGATTCTCAAATGTTCGCTAATGAATGATTGTATTTGTAGCAGGCTTTGTATTTCTTAACGACACTTCATTCCTACTCGGTCAATGTTCATTCTCTTTGTTTGTGAATGAGCCTTTACAGCCTTGTACTCGTATATAAACCAAATCATTGCATTCATGCTATACCCAATCGATGGTTCTACCTATGTTCATCGAATATGGTGCATTAAATGAAATATAGAATTTCATATGTCATTTAAATATCCTCTTCATTGCGATTAGTCATTCTCATACAGCAAGATTGCATTTGATTTCTACTGCATGTCTAATTAGTGAGGATCAGATACCTGCATAAAAATCGCAAGCAGCAATCCTTCGAAAAAATTTTTTATGTTTTTGTGAAATGTATTATACACCTAAAAATTTGCTCGTGCATCTAAAAATTACGTGCCTATGGTACACTTTAAATTAAAGAAATCTAATCTTATTAGAATTATCCAGATACACATAAGAAACAAGATAACTTTCAGATTCGACATGCTCGCTCGTAACCACCACCAGAAAAGGCAGAAATAGATATGAGTTCAAGTGCAAAATTGGTGCGAAGTAATCACATCGAGTAGATGTAAAGAAGTCTAAGTTCTAGTTTGAGTTTATTGAACTTTCAGTTCATATTCATAGAGCGTTAGTAGACACGTAAAAAGAGAATTAACGGCTTTCGAAACATCTATCCAACACTGGTTTCACTTAATAACAGAAAAGAGCTCGGTTGCATCACTGCACGTGGATAAAACTGTTTTGTTACTGAAATTTAAAGGAAATTATCATACTATCCTCAATGTAATCGGACTACATATCTTTATGACTTAACCCATTTAGCGCCAGTGTAACGTTTTCGTTACAGCACTTTTCGGAATCTGCTGTCTTCTCCAGTTTGCGACATATGATACAATATTTTGATTACCATACATTATTTATCACATATTTTCAGGTAAACAATCGCCAATTCAAAATTTATCACTTTTTAGTGCTTATATTTTATCACGAAATTAGACAAAAAATGGGCTTAAAATCTGCTAATATACTGAAAGGCTCAGTGTATGAACGTCCACATGTAATTCATTGTCAATGTCATTTGCGTGATCTCATTATCCATCAAATGCCGAAAATAGCAATCAATACTTGCTCGGATATTCATTCATGACATGGCACGTAATTTTTTTTGAACCGTAACGTTTTAGTTACACTGGCGTAATATGATATACAAATGTTAAATACAGCAACAATATAAATGAAGTAAATGGTGGTGAATACTATCAATTTTCTTTAAAACTAATGTTTGTTGAATACTGGAAACGAACAATTTCAGTGGAATATTGCATTCTTAGTGTATTCTATGAAGCTGTAATGCTTGTTGCTATTTATAGTCTATGGCTTTCCCGTCACAAAATCAACCGAAGTCAATTGCCGTAGTAATTTCCTCAATATTAGACTTGTTAGCTCATGTACAGACTACAGAAGCAAGTCAAAGAAAGATCAAATCTCAAGCATTTTCTCTTATAGCTTAATCATAAACATTGCAGGGTGCCAGTTCGCCTGGGCATAGAATACAAAGATGTCCTCTGACTCGAGCAATTTCAATCCAAAACTTCTTTGGATGTAGACGATGCGTCTCTCCTTACAAGGGCACGCCAGAGACTCGAGATGGCCCAAACTGGTTTAAAATATCTATAAAGGCTTAGCTTGATTATATCAACCTGTGTAGCTATCTGAAGACAATAAGCTGTTGCTAACTATGGATAAAGAAGTTACTGAAATATGCAATAGGCCTAATGCCGACGATCACGGTATATGAATGCTGCCACAAAACCTCCATAAGTAAATGCTTCATCAGAGTTTTGAAACGATGATGAGTTTTTGTGTCTCAGAGGTAAGTCTCTCAAACGATATCTCAGAGGTTAGTGACATCGTAAGGCAGTGTGAGATTGCAACGAAAGATGATTTGAATGATCAGTTCAGTAAACAGAAAAAGCAGTCAACATAATGGCAAATATCGGTAATTTCCATCTTCGCAGATAGGACAAACATTCTCTGTATGCATTTCAAGGCAAGAATCTTTATGAGATGCTTGATACGCATGCTGATGGTCTTATCGACCTCAGTGGCAGTTAAACCAGTGACTACCCGGGGCAAAAGAATTGTTTAGGCCTACATAATACTAAAGAATCTCAAATGCGTTCATTTCTTGATGTTCTTTATTTATGTGGACATTGCGAATGACCGAGGCGTCTCCAACTCTACCATGAATTTGGAGTCGATGCAGAAAGAGAATCAATTTCTCGACATGACTTTCGAAATATGAAAACTTGTTCTCATTTCAACGATAACGACTTCACAGCAAACAGCAACGACAAGTAGCATAAAGCAGGCCTTTGATTAAATTGCTAATTCACAGTTTCGACAAATACCTCTGAAATATGATGGAGAGCTTTCATGCTGAAGCTATAAATCATTACTTCGGCAGGAATTGCTTGGAGCAATTCACAACCTGCATTTGAAAAAAAACATGCTTTTGTATATTTTGACATCATATGACGCCATCGTAACGAAATCGTTACGGCTTTAATTTCTAAGATAGGGTTATTGTAATGAACTGGTCATAATATATTATTCTTAATTATAACATTCTGAAATATTTGCCACCGTTGTTGTAGAAAATTTGCCGATATTTACATAGGCGGCCTTAAATGGGTTAAGGTAAATTAGAATTTAATTTTTGTTTCCGTCAGTCGGGATTCATTCATTTTTAAGGAGTAATAAAGGCAATTTTCTGCGACCGTGTAGTAAGTATTTTATTCACAAAAATAATTTTTTTTTGGAATAAAAAACTACACGGTCGCAGAAAATTCATTTTATTGTTCCTTAAAAATAAGATCAATTACACCACAATAGAGTCTAAAACTAGGAGGCTCATTCTACCATGATTTGTCTATTAAAAGACCATCGATTATTGGATATATCTTGTTCTGAATAGATGACCAATATAAATATACTACTCATAAAAGTTAAGGGTCAATTGTAAGATAAGCGTTAAATGAATTCAGATAACGCTGCGCCACTGGTTTCTCATGTGAACGGAGTCCTTGCACATTTAGAAAGACTAAGCCATAGAGTAGGTATATTAGGTAGAGTGACAACTGCTTATTTAGTAAATCCCCAATGTGTATACACTTTCGATTTTATTAAATGAAATCGAGGAGAATATAATTTGGGTATTGTTACCAAATGTGAGATATGCAAATTTTTGCAGTTTTGAGGAAATTACCACGGAGTTGAATGATCATGATAGCAATGCAGAAGGAATGATGGTATTTTACAGATTCTCCGTGTCTATGACAGCCTTGGAAATTCAATGTTTGTTAAATTAGCAACTCAGTGACCTGTTATAGCTTTCATGCTAAAATGAGTATTTTCTTAAGCGTGATCTTATCATAAGCAACCTTCCACTCAGCAAAGTAACATAATCAAAGACAATGATTTCAATTAATTTTGAAAGATGTAAATGGCTCCGCATCACTATTCAGATTCAAGAAATGAAACGAATTTAGTTAATCACAAAATCATGCCGGTGAAAATTGAATTAAAAACTTGAAATTTCAGCCAAGAAAGCACGAATACTATCACGACTTTTTCATGAAGACTTCCATTACAATACGGATTCTGAAATTCCCTTGATAATCAGCTTAATTTCCGCTTAGTTAGGATGCTTGTTAGCAAATATTCATTCCCTTTGATTGATATCCAACTTGTTTGATACTACTTACATGAGAGCGTCATCTCGGTAGTATATAATTTGGCAAACTATTGACTTTTTTAAAACTGCTCAAATAATGTTTTGGACAACGGGAACGTAATCACCGCAAAAAACTGAATCCCTTAATATAAAAATTTTCACTGTATACAGATACTTTTCTGAGTCGACACTCTACCTATATATCCCTACTCTATGGACTAAGCAATAATAATTTGTATACTTCAAGTAGTTAAAGGTCGGTTATCCACTTATATCAGTATATATATATATATATATTCCCAAATTCAATGGTACGCATTCAGGTTCGTGATTCATAACAAAAGATCAAAAGCAAATGTGAATTACTGAATACTAGCTGTCCTCCCATAGGATCCAGGTAAGCTCTGCACCGTCGTCTCATGGATTGTAGCATCAGGAATTGCTGTCCATTCTTAAGTCAGAAATTGGAGCAACTGCTGTCGGGTTGCCGGAGGAGGGTGATTTTGTCGAACAGCTCTTCCAAGAGCGTCCCACAAGTGTTCTATTGGTGACAAGATGGGGGAATAGGCCAGCTACTCCATTCTAACAACTTGTTGATGCTCTCTAAGAAATCGTTCACTGACTCTGCTCGATGTGAACGAGCATTGTCATCCTGCAGCACAACTTTATCCCCGATAGCTTGCAACACTTGCATGACTTTGGGAGTGATTATGTCGGTTAGGTACTTCTGTCCAGTCAGGTTTCCTTGAACATGGACCAAGTCGGTGCAATGATAAAGACTGATGCCTGCCCACACCATTACTGATCCACCTCCATACCGATTGTGCTCTCTGATTCACCTTTCTCCACACATGAATCCTGTCATCATGAAAAGACATGGTGAAGCGGGACATTTACACATTGGTGGGCCGTCCAACTTGTGTTCGGTGCACCATCTTCTTCTATTCCTTCTGTGACGTTGTTGTAGAGGAATTCGTACTGCTGGGACTCTTGATTAGGGAAGCCTCGTGTTGACGATCTCGAACCGTTTGATCTGTAACATTTAAGTCTTCTGTTGTCCTCAGCTGTTGGTTTATGTGATTTGCTGTTATTGTTCAGTTTCGTAGAGCCTGGAGCACGATGAACCGGTCTTGCGATCGTGTTGTCGCTCGGGGGTCTTTCAGAACGCCTCCTCTGCTCTGATTCCCTATCTCCATGATGTGATTCTCTTGTCTCTGTACCACAGAAAGGCTAACATCAACTCTTCTTGCAGTTTCATGCATAGAAAGACCACTTTCCAAAAAACCCTATGACCTTTCCGCGAACAAATTCAGACAGCTTGCGCTTGGATGACATGTTTCATTCGTACTGAAGACAGTTGCATAAGCGCAGCTACCATCAGAGGTCTGAACACTTTTCATGAAAAATATTGATTATCAATGCCATTGTCATGTCATGTATCATTTATGACATTTGACATTGTGTGTTTAACGGATGTTGCTTTAACTCAATGAAGCCGAACATTGCCGTTCTTGCTAGAACTTACTTATTTGCAACTTGTGACACGCTTTCCTCCGGTACCACTTCTTCTATTTTATCCAACCAATCCTTTCGCATCGGTGAGGTTGACGCACAACTGGAAATATTGGCTCGACGAAATTTGAGGCTCTGTGGAAGCAGCTTTGGATAACTTCTAGACGTCCGTGACGAAGCCGGCTTTCCGATGCTTCTCGTCGCATAAGTCTCCCTCATGTGCCGTTTAGGCAGAGGACTCAGGCATTGATTGCCGGTGAATTTTCGTTTATGTCCGGAGTTAAATATCGACGTCTGTGTCTCAGGTTCACTGGATTCGACCATTACGTGATTGAGTTGTTTCACATCAATGTCACTCAATTGGTTTTCGTAAGTCAAATTAACACGTGGCCGCACATTGATTGGGACGGTTCGCGAATTTACTAGATTTCGTCCAACGTCCACTTTCCCATGCCGCTGCAGATAGGGTTCATTACCTTTGGCATTTTCAGTTTTGAATTTGCTGGAAGAAAATCGATGTTCTTAAGCACAAGAATAGTCAACAAAAATGCAACCTTGAATGGCGTGGTATCAATTTTGAGTTTTGACAACACAGACATTTTCTAGATTGCATGCGTTGGTTGGGAAGAATGAGCTGATATGTTTCTATCCAGTGTCTTTATTTATATATCTTTTACTGCCTTAATTGTAAATAATCAAATTTCCAAGATTCTACATAGATACATTTGCCATAATTGTTAAGTTATTGCACTTTCCTGTAGTTCATCCGTAACATTATACAGAGAAATTTGAATTGTAGTAGACTACGAGGAAGAATTTATCACATATATTTCAGCAGATTTACTTTGGAATCGCAGGTTATGCTATGTTATGTTATTCGATAAAACTGAAGAGAAAAAGCGCATTCTTCTTTTTCTTCCTCTTTGACGTGAAAAGTGATAGAAGCCTTCTCCGAATACCAACTGTATCTCTATATATTTCACTCTTTATATAATTTTTCACTTTTTAGAGTTGCTTATAAATTTGGTTAGCTTTTATTTCTTGATTTTGCGCGGAAGAAGGTTCATTAAGCCGAATTTTAAACCTGAATAATATCTCACTCAATTAATGTCCTCCATCGTAAATACATTCAGTAGCCCTAAATCCTATTTCAATGACATACCTGCTTGTGAACTGCAGGAAAATTGGGGGCATGTTTGACCGCATTGGAATAGTTAAGCCGTGTTAAGCTCAACTCAAACACAGATTTTTGGAATGCTGCTATTTCAGTGCACTCCGGATAAACGGGAGAAAAATCAAGAAACATTTTCAACACATGGAAAACGCTCCGGTTAATAGGAAGAGTTTTCGGAGGTCACCCCTCCCCTTAAGTGGGAGATTTTTTGCCCTTTTAATCTATGTAATTTGGATATTTTTTGGATAACTGGACTTGAGCTTCTGCACAAAATGATATTCATTTATGTTTCAACTAAAACCGTGTTTGTTTTCCGACCACTTGTTGTTCTTATGCACTGTGGCAGTGCAGCGCTGAAAAAACCTCGATTCAGCATCATTGGAGTAGATGAAAGTCACCAGAAAATGTCATCGTCACTGCTTTTTGATGAACACCACGCATATATTTCTGCATTCATATACATTGTAAGCATCACTTTCGGAAGTTGATATTTCAATTTTAATCATATTTACTGAATAAATATGTTTGATCGTTTTTTCATTGACACAACTTTCGGAAATTGTGCTTCAACTTACGCAATTCTCCTTCTCAAACGATCTATTTTTCCCTCAAAATTCTCATTGTCATCATCTTCTTCATCATTTTGATACAAATCCAAAATCCTGCAAATTTCAATCCAGTTATTCAAATGCTTTGATACAAAAAACGATCTGCACGCGACCGACTTACTTGTTGAAGGAAATTTCCACAACTTCTTGAAGATCGTAGTAGCTCTTTTGGATTAATTCTATCTTCGAAGATAGCTAAATTAAAGAAGAATAAGCAACATTACGCACCAAAATAGTTTTTATTTATCGGTATATTTTATTCTTCCTCAATTAGCTATATTGGTTTCGATAAACTTGACCAGCAATAAACAGCTAATGATCCCTAATATTTTTTGTTCAAATCGGGCTGTGTTTCCATCCGATTTGGTTTTATCAAACCATTTTTAAAGATAGCTCGAAGCAAAAATGCTGCCTACATTCAAACAAGTGACACTTTTAGATTTTTTGAAAGTATTTTAGAGATCAAATTTCTCACAACTTTAGTGCTACTCCGACATGGTCATCTATCTCATTACTGCTCAAGGTATTCTGTACCCTCTTCTGTCTGCCACCACGTCCAGCATAATCTCTTAGATGCAAAGGAGAAAACAATGATAACCACACATTTAAAATAAAATTATGCTTACATTAGTTGCTACAGTATACCACGGCATCAAAAATGAAACAAATTAGTCCTCGAATATCTCTTCGAGTTGGAGGCAAAGTCTGTGATCCGCATGTGTCTGCGTATAGCGGTTTTAATGAACGGATCCTCTCTCGTCCCTACGGAAAATGAATATTTCCTGGACATTCTTCGTTAAATGACGTGACCCAGAGATCCCTGTAATCGATAGGTCTGTCTTTTTTGGAGTCGATAGGTGTCAGTAGAGTTGATGGTTGGCGCTCTGACGGGTGACTATCTGACAATGGCAAGTGCTCGATGTGGAAAGCCACCAAACTCTCCACTAAACAGAATGTAGATGCCTTTATCGATTCCAATCTGCATGGGTACGAAAGAGGAAGAGAGCGAGGTTCAAAGAAAACATTCGATACCACATCTTCTAGCCGGTTGAATATGAAACTGTCGGAGCTTGTGGAGAAAATTCATAAAATCAATCGGCTATTTAAAGATCCTGGCGACCCTTTCGAAACCGAACAACTGCGGCGTTATATTTATTGCCTTTTATCGGGGTAGGACAGCAAATTATCTGCAGAGCAGTGCTATTTTTTTATTTTACATTCATCATTTTTTCAATTTTTACAATGATTTTTCTCTTGAGAACTTTTATTCAGCATTTGCAATTTGCAGGTTAGTAGTCATACTGGAATATTGCTTTCTAAGCCCTAGAAGATAGGCAAGGGAATATTGACTTTAAAGGCTCGAAACTACATGGATGGATGTATTGTGCGGCACTTCCACAGAATCTGGGTCCCTACATGCGAATGCGTGGTCCTTCAAGATTGAAAGTTCTACGAAAAGGGACGAATGAATCGGCTGAGTTCGAATGAAAGTCCGTTGCTCTTACCGTCAACATGACATAGGCCTAGACATTTTGCCATGATTGAAAGACCTGTATGAATGAATTAATGAATGAATGGTTTAACGTCACTAGTCCCCCATGCTGGGGTCTTGGACGGTGCTGACATAGTCGGACTTTAATCTGGAGTGTTGCTATCTTTAGTCCGGATGCCCTTCCTGGAAACTTCCAATGACACTTCCGGGGAATTCGGGGCTCGACCTCTGGACCAGAAGATCGCTAGGTCAAGCACTTAACCACTGTGCCACTGAGACCAGTTAGAAAGACCTGTATCTCAAATGTATTTTGAAAAACACCGTCAGATTATTCAAAAAGGTGAATGGTGTGTATTCCACCTTGCTACCCGGCTACCTCACGAATTTATGTGGCGGCAACGTCGAGGTGAACACATGAGCAGTCATTAGAAAACATCTTAGAAGACATTATCCTTTAATTCACTGTCCTTTGGTGTTGCTTTTTTTATGAAAATGCTCTTACATCAATGGATTTTAGTGTTTTCTTATCTCCTGACTTAGGGACCCACATTCTGTGATACGGGTGGCTTAGGTACCCAAATTCTGTGAAAGTGCCCATTATGCAGTATGTTTGTTTGCTCACATTTTCACACAAGGCAGCAAGGCATTCCTTTTCAGCATCTTCCTCATCGCACCTTCTGCATAGCAATTGTTGCAATTCTTCGATTTCATTTTTATCTACAAAATTACAAGCTTTGATAAATCAATGAAAGAAAACATGCATGTATAATAAATTCAATTTGTTGGTCTTTGTTTCATCCAATATCAGTGTACAATGAAATGTTCTGTTGCCAGTTGACATTGTAGGTAATTTTCATGCAACTATAATTTCGTGTAACTTTCATAGTTGTTCTCTCTACATATTTTATTGAATGATGCGAGTATGTCATTAGTCTTGATATAATTTAATATAAATTTTATACAACTTTGATTATTTTGTCATGTCGATAAACGAATACCACTTTATGGCAAAATAATCCTATTTTCCTCCCGATTGTTTCTGATCTTACTCGGGTCACTTTCAAGCACTTATGAATTAAGAACAGCTATAGAAGTAACTAGCAACAAAATATTTTGAAAACAACAACTATAGAAATATGGTTGAAAAAATCTATGTGCATGCATTAAGCAATCAATTATTAATGTAGATTCAATGATATAAAAGATATAGCATCAAATAACATTCAGATACCGCGTTAATCTTTTATTCTACTGATGCATTTCTGGATCTTGTTCTTCAATAATTGTCAACTCTGATATTTGCAAACATTTGTTTGGCAACTTGCTACCTGGAAGTAAACGTTTTTCTACATAACTTTGATGCCTCAACTGCAGCCTCATAACGCTTGAATTGAAACAAGAGATTCTCTTCTACTTAACATAAAAATCAATAACTGTGATATGACTGGCGAATTTGAATTATGAACACCTACAAATACAACGCGACTTAACACAGAAAAAGTGACCAATGTAGTACGGAGGTGCGAAGCTTCGAAATTCGATTCGATTCGATTCTATATTGAGATTTAAAAAATTGTACTCGTTCTCCTCCGGCGGACCAAGCATTGATTCAATTGTTTTCTTGTGATTTATAGCCTCTTCCCGTTCGTTATTACTTGAAAGTGACATTGTAAAAAGCTTGAGATCTTGGATTCTCACTGAAAGTGGTTGAAAACATCGGGTGATAAAAAATAATTAGTCAAATCAGCTATATATAGCACGTGCTAGATGCAACTCAGATATGACCTTTTGAATCTGGGTAAAACATGCAGGTACTGATGTAAAACATTGCTTATTGCCCATCAGCAGGCTCGGAAGTATACGTCCTGCTACATGGCTATAAGACGGACTTTTCAGATTGTATTTCGTCGAGAACTCTTCGGCCACTCCACGTGGCTTACTAAAACAATGAATTATACTAAAGGACCTTTTTTGGTTCTCCACAAATTTATGTAAGCTTAGGCCTTGTAATAAGTATGCAGTACGATCAGAAAAATTTACCATAACGGTATAGATACATGCATGTTAGCATCTAGTCGATTAATTGAAATAAACATGCTATATGTGTTTGACATCATCTTCACTTTCCATATATGTAGACGGACATGACATTGATTTTTGTATTGTGTCCACACTCCAATTTATGGTCATTTAAAAAGACTTATGCAGCTTACGTTGAAGCAAATTCAATGAGCAAAAAAAAATAATAGACTTATGCAGATGATTTAACTGGACCTTAATCACAACGACTGTTTCTAAGTCAAGGACTCTGTACGGCAAGAGCAATTTTTCAAATAAGACGGGAGCGGAATTACACCGGTATGGCCGGTTCGATTTTCCATACAGGACCGGACCGGTAAACGGCACCGGTGTACCGGCGATCGGTTACATCTCTGGCGGCCACCGATGCCCAGATGACAGTCTTCAGCAGCTGTGAGAGGAAAATTTTGAAAGTGCTAAGGAAGTTAAATTCTTCGATGTACTGTGTTACGCTACGCCTCCGCATTACCCAAAATAAAAGATGGAAAATGATTAAACAACTTTATTGTTTAATGTGAGTTTAAAATGGCGATAGGCGCAAAAAAATGAACAAGTGTAGCTATGGCTGTGTCTTAACTCCTTGTTTATTAGAACCTATTAGGTTAATTAGCTTTAGGTTGATCTTAATCAGAGAAATGGACCGATGACGTGAAACGAAAAGATAGAAATCCTATAGTGTGAAGGATTGGTTTATGAAGATCTGACAACCCTAAGGCGGGTGGCTCGTCAGTAAAAAATGTGAAAATGACCTAACGATGATGGTCCTGGCGTGGTCGCCAAATTATGTTACGCTACGCTACGCCTCCGCATTACCCAAAATAAAAGATGAAAATGATTAAACAACTTTATTGTTTAATGTGAGTTTAAAATGAATATATAGGGCAGGTGATGGTCCTTAAAAGGACCTTTTCAGAGTTCACGTCAACACAATGTTATAAGTCCAGGAGATCATCAACACCAAGAGTTCAGCAACAGCAGAGTCTCGGGAATTGATAGGTCACTGTCACCACACTTCAGCCGCCTTTGTCGCACTTGATTTGCCTCTGCGCTTCTACTAACAGGACGCTGATCGATTGTCTTCTGCTCGGCCACCCTTGCCGCGATTGCTTGTCCTCTGATCCGCCTCTTCCTTACTCGTAGCGGTATGCCGACTGACTCGCGTAAAAGGCTATTGTGTGTCGCTGACTCTTTAACTATTGTTTATGAGGGATCACGATGAGCTTCATTATACTGACGTCACTCTGATGCCGAGAGCTGGCGTAACGCTGATCTCACTCGAATCAATAGATTTGCCTGCCGTCAATGAACGAAAAAAATCTTGTCTAACTGAAGACTTGCAAGCATGAAGACTCACAACAACTGGGTCCGACGATATTCCAGCGATTGTGCAGAAGTGTTCTCCGAAGTTGGCTCCAGTACTCACTCAACTCTTCCAGTTATCTGTGACAGCGGATAGGTACCCTTCTTCTTGGAAAGTTGCTCACGTGGCACTTTTTCCAAAAAGGGGAGATAGAAGTGATCCAAGCAATTATCGTCCAATTGTAATCACTTCTGTTGTAAGCTAAGTGTTCGAATCTTTTATGTCTAAAGCCTTGATTATCCATCTCCAATCCCATGGTTTGTTAAGTGACCTTCAATATGGTTTTAGAAAGGCTAGTTCTACACGTGACCTTCTAGCATGTGTGACTCATCTTTGGTCGTCATCGCTTGACAAGTTTTAAAGAGTCCACAGGAGTATCCCTTGACATATCAAAGGCATTCGATCGAGTCGGCACCGGGCTCTTCTCAATAAGCTGCCGTCTCACGGAATCCATGCGGAAGTCGTAAGATGGATAGAGGACTTCCTGACCAACCGCTCTACTATACTTATAGTTCGTGTCGGTGGATTCCTCTCTGATCGTTTCACAATCAATGCTGGTGTTCCTCAGGGTTGTATTATTTCACTTCTTTTCTTTCTTGTGTTTATAAATGATCTTTTACGTCTAACAAGCAATCCAATTCACTCCTCCAGCCTGAAGTCGCTCCAGCCGTGTCATGTTTAGCGAAAGAAAAACTCAGTCAATTCGTTTTTCTCACAAGCGTGTCTAAGATAGTTCCACAATTGTTGTGGCAGGTCATTCTCTTTCAGAGGAGAACAGCACTTCTTTGCTTGGTGCGTCACTTTCTGACTTTAGGCTGGTCAGTCCACATCCGCCAAGTTACTCGAAGCATTGTTTCGAGCTCGTGCATACTTCAGCCCTCAGCAATTGTTTGTACTCTATAAATCCAGTGATTTGCTCACACGCTTGGTCATCAGGTCCTCAGAGCAACTTAGATATACTTGATCGCATTCAGCGCAAAGCAGTTCGTCTGATAGATAATCCTAGGTATTACTTGATATTTGGCATCACTCAGACACCGTAGACCAGTCTCCTGTCTTTCTCCCTTCTATGGCCATTAACACGGCCTTTGTTCTGAAGAACTTGTTTCTGTAACTCCACGTCCTCGTTCTTTTACCAGATGCCTAAGAGGAAGTGGCTACACAAATCCATACCTAGTCACTATTCCTCCTTGGTGTACAGAGCATTTTAAGAGATCCTCCTTTCATAGGAGAGCAAAGTTGTGGAATAGGCTTCCATTGGAGGCATTCTAAACATCTGTCAGTGTTGAAGCATTCCAGAGAGCCGTCATTAAGTTTCCACTAACCTCAATGGAAAGTTGATAATTTGAAGATTTGTCTTATGCATTTCTAGTATGCTGCCTTGGTTTTTAACATTGTTTTTTCGTTATTTTCACTTTTATCCCTATGAGTTCTGCAGTTCTTAGTTACTCGCATTTTTCATTTTACATCCTCTAATTTGACTATTCATTTTTTACCACCTTATTTTAGTTTTCAGAGTTTCTGCACATAGTTATACAGTTATGAGTCATGCATCTTTTTACTTGACTGCTACGGAATGGCCTAGTTATTTAGTTATATTCCTTTCATTGATTATTATTGCCTTGACAACTGATGTGTGGTGGTGAGGCTTTGATCCTGCCAATCGACACAGTCGCGAAAGTAGCTCGTAGCTCAGTTGGTTTATAGCACAGGTCTAGTTAACCTTAGTCGTGAGTTCGAATCCTATCAGCCGCACATCTTTTGCATGGCAATTTGATATATCGTTTATTTAATTTCATTGTTGTTGATTTATCATCATATTTTTCTCTCTTACATTTTCTGTTTCTTGCCTACAAATATTTCTTATAGATAATATAATAATTTCTTGCCCAATATTCTACAGAGCCTTTGGTTCATAGTCTCGTCCTCTTCCCTCAAGCCTTGATTAAAAGAAAGCTAACTAATATCTTTCGCGAAATGGTGGCAATATTGAAAAAGACCATTCGGTACACAGCAAAAACTGCATGAGAACATAGGCCTTAAATTACATGACTGTCACTGAATGTGTATAGCGACAACAACCCAGAGTAGAAAGTTATTTTAAAATGTTTTTCCTTTCAGATGATCATGCTGACGTCCAAAAATGGCATTCCCACAATTAAAGCAAAGTAAATATGACCAGACAATGTTGAACTGCTTTTCGAATGAATACAAGACCATACACGTATGTTAAACAAAACCAACATGTAGGCTTTCCATTCCAGCTTTCGACTTTTTACTCTACAACTTCCGAACCAAATTGACCTCGAAAATGTCCGAATCACACAGTTCTATTGAGACACAACAATAGAGAAATTTGCAGATTCAAAATAAGAAAACATCGAGGGAACTTCTCTTCCTAGTTCTTCAAAAATTTTTTCCATCCATTCGCAGCTCCCAGTTCCACATTCTGGTCAGTATACAATATAAGCTTGCACAAACCAGTTTCAGCATGATAATAAAAACCAACACACCAGTCATATTCTTCTCCTGAGCATTCCACAGCGCAATATTTGACTTTCTTCACATTAGGAATATCACGTGTACATCCTCCTTGTGCTGCATAGTCATCAACATAAGTGAAAACAGCAACGGGAACCGGTCGAAAATTGTATGATCGCTCAGTTTCCCATGTGGACCTCAATCCTTCCCTTGGCTGGCACATGGGAATCGGTCGCCAAGAAATATGGCGTTCAAACTTAAATAGATCCCCAAATCTTCCTCTATCATACAGTTGTAAGCAGTAATCTTGATAATCAGGCATTCCTGGCTCACCGTCAAGCCACGCAAGCATGATTGAGCTCGGTGTGACCTTGCCGTTGGTCCACCTCCAACCATAGCGACTTCTATATCTCTCACTGAGCATGTCGGTCAGACCGATGTAGTAAAGATTAACTCCCAATTTTTTGTAATTCAGATTGATGGCATTTTGACCTGTTACTAATTCTCCGTTGAATGCACCACAGAATCGCTGAGAGTCGCACCAGCTGACTTTGATACTGGAGTTCCAGAACAGGCAAACACCGTGCTTGAGTGAGAATGGACTTGGACAAGCATTTAACATATTGAAAATGGAAATTAAGATGACGACAAATTCGATGAAAACATATAACAACGACATTTTGCGGACAATTGACCGACAAATGTAGGGATCTGGAGATGTGTCTTTTGTCTTTGTTTTGCAAAACTTCAACAAAAATGATTGGTTTATGACAACTTCCTGCTACAAAGTAAAGCAAAACAATACAAAATGTGCACTAAAATCAATCATTGCATCCATGGTGATTTTCTTTTTGATAACTAACATGAAAAAACAAAATTTTCAGATAATCTTCTCGATAACGGTTAATTGTAAGGACATGTCTCCCATTTGACAATGTGTGTTTCTTTGGGTAGGGAAGCATACTGACAGTAGCGGGCAATATTTTATGGTGCAATAAAGACTCAGATTGACTACTGCCAGTGTGTTTCCCTACCCAAAAAAACATAACGGTTAATGTAGATGCATTAGCGTCAGTGATGTGCTTTCTTCTATTACTACTTCTTCAGCATAGCGACCGCAAGCCTTTGATGATTAGACTTTCACTTTGTTGAAGCTATTACTGCAAGCGTTCCGCTGTTATCTCTGTGCAATAGCTGCTAAAATTTTTATAACAAGGGAGAACTGAACAAGCACTCGCCCAAGAAATTTTGTTTCCATTGACAATTAAAAGCATCTGCAGACTAGACTATGAAACAAAATTAGTCCGGCAGCCAGAACAAGTTTCTAAAACTGCGCAAATTTTCTATGATTCGATTCGTGATACACGACCCAATTCGATTCGACTCTAAATTTTGCCGATTCGCACGTTACTGCAATGTATCGACGTAAATAATGTAGGTTTGTGTAAGCATATGCACTTCAAGCAAAAGTACATGGATTTTTGTATACTCAATTAAACGCTTCTGAAAATAATCAACTGTCATTTATCACAAGGAATCGCTTCCTTACATGAATCCACCACAGCATTGTGCTCCTTTTCGAAAAGTGAATATGACCTCCTCAGATCGCTAATCTGGAATAATGAAAACATAGAAACTATAAGATTCGATTCTGATAAAGTACAAGAGTTGCAAACCAGAAGCACAATGAATCAGAAATATCTAAATCAGCTGAATTACATGTCCATGTTGATGAAAATTCCTTGAAAATTTTTGGATTTTGTAAGGACGGTTTTGAAATCTTGAGATTTCTTGATATGATCGGCTTGGCTTGCTATTTGACTATTTTCAAATACTATTCGACTTATTCCTCTATCACTAAAATAAACGGCATGAATAGCTTCACTGTCAACATGTTGAAGTTAACTCTCACATTTGCTGCTTCTCGTGTCAGCCGAATTGTCAGTTGATGTTTCGTAAAGCTTCCATAGGCTGCGTTTACACGTGTAACTTGATTGCTGACACTTTTCGATCCATGATGAGTCAGAAAAGAATGGACAAACAATTGAAATAAAGGAATGCCTTCAATAATTGTGCTTCCAGCGTCATCAGACAATAGCAATCTAGCGAATGGTGATAAAAAGAAATACATTGATTCATCAGCTTATCATCCTCTGAGTGTCCGTAAAAAGAAGGAGATAAAGTTCAACACGACTGAACTTTAGTTGACACTCAGAGGATGATGAGCTGATGAATCAATGCATTTCTCTTTATCACCATTCGCTAGATTGCTATTGTCTGATGACGCACGAAGCACAATTATTGAAGGCATTCCTTTACTTCAATTGTTTGTCCATTCTTTTCTGACTCATCATGGATCGAAAAGTGCCAGCAATCAAGTTGCACGTGTAAACACAGCCTATCTCGTGATATTTGCTAATTTCCTGATTGTAGTACCTCAATGATGTGCGCTAGATACAAGCGCAAAGTATATCAAGCAGTGGATCGCTTAATGGAGGGGAATGTCTGTACAAGTTAATTGTAACAAAATCATCAAACGCTATAGTATCAACTTATTAAGCACACTTTCACTGCTTTTTGGAAGTTTAGACCAACCGATCGGTCACCTAAAACAAGAATAGCTTGAATTAACAGGGAGTAAATTAATCGTCATTTGATGGCAATTAATAGGTGTTTTAATAGAAATTCAACAATCGTTTTTAGGTATGTACATGCCTTATATTTTTCCAGGAGAAACTGAAAAGATTTTCAAGTATGCTTCTTTCAATTGCAAATTCAATATTCTACACTTTGTTGAGTCGGTGCACTTGGATGCTTGATTATGTATTTGCATCCTACATGTATTCTTGTCATTAGAACAGGAACTAAGAGAGTTTGAGAAAATCTACAAGTGAGATCTACAGAATTATTTCTTCTCGACTATTCTTCTAGACCTAATACGGCCAACATTTTCCTACTTTGATTCTTTCCAGCAGTAGATCAACAGGGAACTGCATCACCGAGTCTGTCAATTGCAACTGCTAGTTGGAATACAAGTCGCAAACGCAAGCTTGCAGGCATAATCGCATATGTTGTACGCTGTGGCTTGATGAAACGGCATCATATTCGAGACGACAAAAGCTCGTGAAAAATTTGAAATGTCCCTAATTCGTTAAGTACTATTCACGTTTGCATAATATTCAAACTTGATGTGCATCAAACCTTTCCATATTTCTCTTCAAAGTCTCTTAGTTAGATCCTTAGCACTTTCAGATTTATATGATTGAAAAGTTGACCGTTTTCTTCAGAATTTGAAAAACTCGATTACCGTATTCTCTCTTTTTATGACGCACTCCTCTCAAATAATGACTCACTCTCATAAACGGCTAGAAAATAATGACACACTATCTATTAGTATTTAATGCACACTCTATTATTGACGCACCCTCAAATGATGACGCACTGCAAAAAGCAGATGATAAATTACGCAACATGTGTGACCGATGCGACACTTTTAGAGAGAATGCGGTAAATACACATGTAGTAGTACAGTTTTCTGTACTACTGCAAAAAGAGGAATACCATGTCGATCACATTATCGTTGGAGACAGTTACATACGACAGGTGAACTGTGTGAAGCTTCTCGGTGTAACTCTTGATATGCATTTAACTTTCAAGAATCATGTCGAACTCTGTAGAAAAAAGGCCATGCAGAGAATATTCTGACTACGTGATTAGCAACTGAATCAGTTTTATGTGATCAGTAACTGTCTGTAGTTACAAGTGATTGAATTCATTTGAGAATAAAAAGCTCTCTCTCTCTAATGATAAAGTTTTAAAAAATTTTGAAGTAAAATGAAATTTTAAAAATGCAAGGTTTCTGCTGCATGTAAATGCTCGAATCTAATTTTTTAGCGTTCCGATAAATTGAGAAAAAAGTCAATTTCCAATTTTAAGCATTTAGAGGAAATGATAAGACGTGAAAACTAAATAAGAGCACTCGATCGCTCTACTAAAGTGCGAAGACGATCATGTATGATTTCCACTGGCTGCCTGGGAAAATTCAGAGGCATAGAAGACAGACAAAACGGACTGAATTTTGTTCTCAAGCACAGGAAAAGTCCTTGGCTTTGAAAGATAAACTCCTTTCTTTGCCTATTCCCACTGAAAAAAGTCGCAGGGGATGAAAACAGTACTTCTGGCGGGTCGTTGATGAGGACCTCTGCGACCTAACCAGCACCCTGGTAGCTGCTCATCAAGCCACTCCCTTACCACAAGGGCGCAATGAGCACCGTCTTGCATGAAAATCAGGCGTTGACATTTTCACATTTGCTGATTACCGATCACACTTTCTCCTGTAGCATGGCAAGGCACCGCTGTGAATTCATCGCATCACGTTGGAGGAAAGGCCCAACGATGGCATCTGCCGTCACATCACACCAGACAGTCACATTCGATCTTGATTGTACGTGATTTCTCTGCACGAATTCTATCGCTTTCTGCCTAGTAATGGCAGTTGTGGCGATTGACGAAACTACTAACATGAAACACTGATATTTCATCGTCATGATCAGTCACACTCCACAAAATGTTGTGAAAGAAATTTGGATTTCTCTCATGCAAATCGAACATTATTGTTCCATATTCAAGACGAGTATCATGGTCCGCTGACGACAATAACTGATAATAATGGGGTTTTCATGCTAGTTCCTACTACGATTCGAGAAAGGTCGGATTAGCGCGCATCCTGTCCAGTTGACTTTTCTGGACTTAAAGTTAACATTTCTCGAACAACGTGTACTGTCTCTGTCCACTCCTGGGGGCATCAGCTACGGAAGCGCCGGTAATCAGTTTGAAGTTGTAGCTTTTAATATTCCTCGAATTCAGTTGAGCATGGCGACAACGGAAGAATTTCCACCATCGTTGCACGGCAACAACTGACTGGAAGACTTCATATCGAGCAGTCACTTGAACACGTTTTTTCAATAGTAGGTGGTCTCCATTTCATTCGAATGAAACTGAACGCGTAATCAATATTTATGTCTGTCAAATGAGGATAAATTTAAAACTTTTGAAATCTGTGATACTATATTAATTGAGTCTTTTAAAAATCGGATAAAACTGTCAACTTTTCAATAATAGAAATTTGAAAGAATTAAGGATCCAGCTATGAAAAACGGCAAGGATTGATGTATAACATACTTGAAAATCATTGGAACCTGTCAAGTACCTAATGAATTACAGACATTTCAAAATAGGTACTAAATTTCCGCCCACCATGTACACTATAGATTTTTCGAGAGTTAATATGAACCTACCATTTCTTCTCTTTCTTCCCTTATATACTCTTTTGAATTTTATTGAAAACGTAAGTAGACAATTAATCACTTACGCCATTAGACATAATAAACCCGTACGATTATGTTGTGAGAGAAACATGCACTTGGAAATTTTTTCTCAAAAAAAACTCTTATATATTTTTCATATTTTCATGCAAAACTAATTGTGCCCACGCATTTCTCCGATGATGGTTAGACCTTTTTTGTAGTGCAAATACTGCTCCCCGCTCAGTGGGCTGTATCGACAGAATGTTTCTCACAATAATCTTCAAAGTCGGGAATCGTTCTTGATTTCTTGATTCCTCTTCTTTCAATATCCATTCATACTTCTGTATGCCTTTAATTTTGATTCAATCGTTTGTTTTTGGGAATTTTTTTGAAGTCGCTCTTGATAACGTCCATGACTCGACTGCTAGTTCACCATAAAATCTTTAAATATGCTTGCTTACCCACAAACCGCACAATTCCACATCGCTGGATTCACCCGCGCTATTAATCCTGATAACCGTGCCGGTCCCCTGATCAGGAGTACTACAATGGAACCTTATTATTGAACTATTGAGCCGAAGACCCTCCCATAATTATTAGTTATCCGCGATGAATTCAGCCTCCATACTACCCAACGACCATGCATCCATATCCATAGTTAGTTAGAAGAAAAATCACCATAACAAAATAATATGGTTCGGCAGCCAGAACGAGTTTCTGCAGGGAAAGTGAAAGTGACACTTTCACAGAATGATGTACACCCTATGCCTACTACGAATCGTCACGTCTGCCGAGTTCTAGTGAGTTCCTCTTCTTGTCAGACAAGATCACAGAAAAACACATGTAAATCCAATGGGACGCAGATTGCAGTTTTTGGCTAAAATGAAATTTTGTATGTTTTCTCTGATTAAACGAAAAGTACTGAGCCCAAAGTCATCATTTTTCACAGGGAATATCTTCAGGTCATTTCCTATGATGTACATGTGCTTTTATCATGCATCTAATCGGCAATGTATCTGAGAATGTGGTTGAATATGGATAAAGTAGCTAAAAATGTTCCATGCCAAAAATGATGACTCTGGGCTTAGTACTTCTCGTCTTATCAGAGAAAACATACAAAATTTCATTTTAGCCAAAAACTGCAATCTGCGTCCCATTGGATTTACATGTGTTTTTCTTTGATCCTGTCTGACAAGAAGAGGAACTCACTAGAACTCGGCAGACGTGCCGATTCGTAGTAGGCATAGGGTGTACATCATTCTGTGAAAGTGTCACTTTCGGCCTCGTTCCCTGCAGAAACTCGTTCTGGCTGCCGGACTAATAGGGATATCTGCGCACTTTCAATAGGAATAAAAATATAAATTTTAGGAAAGCTAATTGGTACTAAAACACGATTCTCGCTAATCCTCATCAACTGTTCGTATTAAGGCAAGCTTTTTGTGTGATGTATCGTCTTCGAAATTTCTCTCAAGCTGGCAGCACCGTTTGGTGAATGGTAGCTGAAAATCATAATCATCATACCTCAAATCAAAATATCTAGAGATGGCTACGCTTGGTGATAATAGCTTTATCAAGGTGGAGCAACGCACATTGACAACTACTCAGCAATCAATGAGGAGAGACACACTGAACTAACACTTTCAAAAGTAAATTCTGAGTGACTTTCATTATGAGAGTTACATATCTGTCCTATTAACGAAAATAGACTTGATATTGACTGAACGTAATCATGACCGCGCACAATTGGAAAATATATTTCCTCTATCTTACGGTTAAAAGTAAACTTGACTATTTAACATGTTGCTGAATAGATATAATAACCGTTATAAGAGCTGACATATTGCTGGTCTTGGAATAAACAAACATCCAAATTTAATATATGACTAATTTCTGTGTAATATACTGTAAAATAAACCTTGACATCTGGAAAAGGTTCATTCTATGTCCTCAACGTGATTAGCAGTCCAGTCACGTGACACGCGTTTACATATTTTCTGCAATATTTTATCAAAGCTACATCTCTCCTGATCCTTTGAATGGATAATGAATCCTGATTATGCTTTTTCATTTGCTAGTTGCAAGCAGTAAATTTTACATGACACGCAGTATATGAATTTTTGTACTCAACTTTCACATGAGAAACATGAATACTGGGTAGAAGAATGTCTTTTAAAATTGTCTATTTCAAATTAGCAGCAATCAATGGCTTTAGGGGTCAGCATCATAATCAAGCAATCAAGATAGAGAACTCTCCCGAAGAAGGTACTGCAAATCGTGTTAATAATATTGGGTGATAATGTGATATAGACATTATTGCCCTCTATTATACTGTAGGCTTAAAAGTCTCTTTATTTTTAAAAGTTCAAAACAAAAAAACTTCTAAAATGTCTTAAATTATTCACTTTTTCAGGAATCTGATAAAGTTATGATATACATGTAGATGCTCGCGTCTAGAGAACACTAAGCCGAAGCCGACCGACTTTTCCTTATCTTAAGCCGAGCCAATTCGCGGCTAGGCTGGTTTTATCCGACTCAGTTAAGCAGCTGTCTTTCTATTAACACGCTTGATGAAGATAGACATAAACTGACTGGCATCAATCTCACTATTAATCAAAATAGCTATGCATTAATTGTACGTAGGAAGGATGCGACACCGTAGTAATGCAGCTGCAGATCCGGGCACTCTCTATGGGGTCCTGTTCGGAGGTGCGGAGCCGTGTGTAGTAGGTAATTTCGACCACCTAAGCTAGTTTTTATAAGAGAAATTCAATGCTTTAAGTGCAGAGTTGGGTGGATTTACCACTACTGCAGGAATACTTGAACTACTGCACTCGTCTCAGACGATTCTGAGATTTCTAGCCAAGCCTATACTTGTTCTGTAGGCGCGCCTAGCAGTAGGCCATGTGACTCGGTGCGGCTTTTGCACATCTCTAGGTATTTGCCTTATTCGTAGGACTTACTTTTAAAATCGATGAATTTTGATTTCGTATTCTGTGTATTGCGTGACTCAGTCTATTAGGCTCATGATATACGTGTATATGACGACTAAGCGAAATATGTTCTACCTCATTCGAAACATGCATAAAAATGTCCATAACTATGACTGCATATTCAACAACTATTTTAAATCATGAGTTGAATAACCAGACACGTACAAGAAAATTATTTACATACACAACATTTGTGTATTGGATGCACGAAGAGCAGAAGATGCATGCGTAAGATGTAGAAGTGTGAAAATAGATTACAAAAAATTGAACATACTTAGTATTCAGGAGTCCATAAAGTCTCTACTCTCAGAAAGCTGAAAATTAGTTTTTAATCTGCTCTGGTATCCTGTGGATAGACTCCAGCAATTTATGGATTTGCATAATAATGATATGATTCCAGAATCAAAATCCTCACTTTCAACTGAACACGTTATGTGGCTTTTGAACAAGGACAGTTTAACCAGGAGTTCAAGCGCTGATAACTAACTATAACGAAATTTGATCCGCATTGCAACTTGCGATGAAAGCATGCAGACTTTGATATCTACGTGCCGCTAGATAAGCACTAAAGCGTTACATGTAGAAATGGAGTTTTGATAGTCGGGATTTTGCTGTGCATGTGTGATCATGCGGCAGGAGGCAGCCAAGGTAAATGAAAGAATCTCCTACTCGAAAGGCTTTCTCGGAGGATAAACATTTCCACGATACTTACTTCCTGCCTCCGTAAGTTGATTTCATCATTAAGCACCGCAACTTTGTCACTGAAAAGATGAGAGCACTTAGTAAATTGCGAGTTGAATAACCAGCTGAACTCAGTGCGAAAAGAAGTCTCAGATAAAGATACCCCACGATTTAATCGTAAAACACTTTCATCATTCTTTAAAGTCAAATCCGGCTGTCATTGCATTTTCTGACCGATATATTACAAATATTACCAACAATACCAATAAGGGTTTTGGTTTGCTAAGACACTTTTACTTTGCTAACCGTTTAACGTCCTTTTCTCCACCTCAGCTGGGTTGGACGATGATTCTTCATGGAATGCCTCCAGCTGTTCCGATCGAGAGTGTCGGCTTCTTTGAGGTACAGTTGTCGACAGTCTGCGGACACCGTTTCTTCCCAGGTCGTCTTTGGGCAGCCTCTTGGTGTTGGTTCGCTGATCTTCATTTTCCAAACTTTATTCACCCAATCCGCACCACTAGAACGTACTATCACAATCTGCACATCCTCATGGCCTAATCAATCGACTGCAGGTTCAGGAGCGCCAGGAGGTCTTCGCTGGCAACTCTATCTTCGAGAGATGCTCCACACATCAATCTGTTCATCCTCCTGTCTGTCACCTCAATTCCCCTCGTTTCTACAGCTGTAAAAACCCAAAGTTTCACTTCCGTAAGTCATGCACGCTCCGACGCATGAGTCGTTAATCTTACCGTTCATCCAGAATGGAGTAGCCAGTATGGAGGTCAGGATAGGTGATAGCTCTCGGAATTTCTTCCAACCCAATTGAATTCGAACAGTCACAGCTGCCTCCATTCCACCATCGGAATCCAACAAGTCTCCCAAGTAGCAGAAATGGGTAAAAAGTGTCGCACTTGCCTTCTTCCAACATAGTCGCTTTAATTGGGCTTCTGTGCCTCACAACGGACTTATCACCTGAGCATCTGCCACACAAAAAGTTCAATGCCCATCTCGTCAGACTGCCTTTTAAGCCGCTACATCATCCGTCAATACATATTCGACAATTTTTTTTACTTTTCCACAAATTTTATCTGTGCATGTGGGCAAATTTGTGATGCATGAATCAATGATGTTAGTCATATCCTATTCATGTTATATCTTAAGTTAAAGAATCCAGGACAAATAGATGATTATTTTTCAGCTTGAAATTTGACCCATGTAACCACATAAGTACAAGAAATATAATCAACAGATTACTCTAGTTATAGCGCAATGAGTAAACTACAAACGTAAGATGCACATGATAAGATAAGCGATATATCAAACTGCCATGTAAAAGATGTGTGCCTGGTAGGACTTAAGCCTACGACCCCATCTAGATCTGTTGCTACCAACTGAATTGCGACCGCTTAAGTGCGATCGGAATCAATTTGATTTAGGTTCGACAATACTATCTTCACCGTCACACATTAGTTGTCACACTTATTATAATTTATGAATGAATAATTCATCACAGCATCGATAACTGATAATCAAAAACTGCACTGTAGTAGATTAGTGGTTTTCAATCTGTCGGTTTTCTGTTTACAGAGATCAGTGGTTTACACTCCTAGAGTTATTTACATCGTTCCACTGGGTAATATTGTTGAGACTCTTATTGACAAATGATATGATATTTATAAAGATATTTAAGGTAGCTTGATTGCAAAACGCGTAGCTCAAGCGAGGTGCGTAGTAAAGCCATCGATGGTGTTAAATGGAAATGAGAAGAGCCGCTGTTTACACGTGATCCTTTCATTGCGGCGGTTGCTTATAACTCAGACGACGATGATAGGCATCAAAATACGAGTAAGCCTCTGAACCATAACAAGGTTCGAGTGCCAAAATGCTTTTCAATACGAGCTCATTGTCGTCCCAGTTATGGATCAACATGACAAACTAACTCCTATCCAAATTTCTTTGAAGATACAATTATGATACAATGAAGCATCTCCTTTCGTTTGCATCATCATATCGAAGTAAGTGTGCCTTCTCCACAATACATAGGCTACCATAAGGACCAACTCCCACGATCGACTTGATTCGCCTTACGATTCAAGAACTTACCATTCCAGAAATTATAGGCCCAGAGTTAATTAATTTAATTTTCACTAAGAGACAAGGATGTGCCACAAAGGATGTGGCAATGAGGCTTTTTTCTACCTCGAGTTGATGGTACCTCGGCACGATGGTTTTCAACTCCAAGTGAGACGCGCTCTCATAAAATGTGTGCTGATCAATGAGTGAGCTGCATTCGATGAAATAACCAATGATTGGTAAATGATGAAAATCAAACAATGCAAGTCCACATTGTGACGTAAAGAATATCATGATTTTCACTTTGCCGACTTTTAGAAATTCAAAATTCTCTATTTTGCTTCACAGAGGCGGGGAACGCATTGACAATTTCTATGCAACATTGCACATGACAAAAATATAGATCAAAGTAAAAGAAAAGTGAGTAAAGAGCAGTCATTTACTGCACCTGAAAACCAATGCTTCAAAATGAAAAGAAAAACATTTTTCACGACCGTTTAATTCAAAATTAAAAAGAGGTAATTACAAATAAAACTTGTTGACGTTTCGGCGTTCGCTTTCATCGAGACAGATTATAAATAGAATAATTAAATATTGAGTTGCATCCTCAGTTGAAAAATGGAAACAGACCTGAATGGCTGTAATTTCATCCAATATCAGGAATAATCAGCAGGCCTACTTAACATCTCTCAACATCGGCACAGCTCCCTATTTAAAATTGCAGCCATGCCCGGGGTAAATTTGAGATTTGCAATTAGCAAGTTGCTGAACTTTCGACGGGAATTCATTCCGTATCACTTTAAACACACTACCGGCAAATCGCCTAATTATCATAATATTGAAGTAAAATCGCATTCACATCCGCTGTCGTTTCCTATGCTAGATGCAAGGTCGCTCACTCCATGTCTATAACTTAGTCCATGGTCTTATAACTCTTAAGTCCATGGTCTATACAACACCAACTATCTCACTGAGTAGCAGTGTCTCTTGCCGTGTCACACGTGCAGCGTAAATAGAGGAAATCAATAACCTCCCTGACATGATTTATTGACAAAACATTAACAGAAAGTACATGTTGCACTCTTTTCACATAGAAAAAAGTCATTTATGATGAGAGCAGGAACATAAAAGAGTATAAACAAAGCTAAGAGAATGTCATCCTTCCAAAAAATTAATAAAAGCGTAATACAATGTACTTTTGAACATCAAAAGATTGAGCTAGGCAGTGTTGCCTTTTATTTCCTGTAAAATAGATCATTCGTAGGGGCAATGCATAGAATGGGTTGAAAACCATTGCTGCAATTCATCATTATTTCATGCATCCTAGTTTTCATGTCTCAACCTCACTGTCTTATGTTAAATGTAATTATCATCACTTCAATCAAATCATCAGTATGATCAGCATGAAATGTCTTACCTGAAGGATTTGAGCTTTTCAATATTGACAGTGTCTAGTTTATTTTTAAAATTGCTAGGATTGCTCATAGGTTCCTTCTTTACCTCACTTGCAACCGGCGCACTTTTCTGGGAGTCAGCAGATATTGCAGTCGATGAAGCACTTCCTCCAAACAACGATTTGATTCGCTGCCATATTTGTGGAGTAACCATATTCATCTGAAAGCAATACTTGTAAGATCAAAAGTAATTGCAGTAGACAACCTTCAAAAGTGTAGCTGTTATTCAAAAGTCAAATAATATGACACGACATTTAAGAGCGCGACCTGAGGTTTGGGTAATTTTGTCACTGAAACGACCATATGAATTCATATTAATGCTACTGGTGACGGAGGTAAGATCACTTTATTGGAGATGTTGCATAGACTAGAATGTATACAAAATGCTGGAAATTAAGATCATTGTGTTTTCCTTGTTTACAACCAGTCTCAATCCATGCTGGGTCCTGCAAATAAAGTAGTCCCCATCTCGTACATCTTCAGTACATGAATAATGTCCGTGACAAACTGATCCTTAATGTCCAGGGACTAATGCTTGATACTTAAAAGAGTGAATTTAGTCAAAAGGTCACTTGAGACAAGGCTAATTGATTCAATTTCGTCAAGAACTCCCTTTCATTATGATTCCACAAAAATCATCAAGTACATGTATGTATTTGATTGTGCCTTTATCATCTCCGTGAGAGATGGCAACTCACATTTAAGAGTTCAAAGGGAGCACAACAATATGCTAGCTTGGTCACTGAGTATTGGCTAACGTCTAAACGATAATAAATGTCACCAGATGCAGATTCATAAGTCGAAAGCATATTAACCTCTGATTATTCCGGGTGCACAATGTGTTATCGACCGAAAGTACGTTTAAGATCTTAAATTTCATTTTTCTCAAGATGTTAAATGGACTACTCAAGTAAAATTCATCCATCAATGTGCTTCTAAAAACCGAATGTGCGCATTACGGATTCTTAGACCCCGATTGATAGAGACGTAATGATTACTTGATACGTCATTTGACCAAATGATTGCTGCGTACATACCGGTACGTCTCGAATTCTTGAAAGGGCGTTCCCTGCAAGCAGGAGCAGGATTATCCCTCGGGTTTCGCGAGAATTGGGCAAGGGGTGGTGCCACAAAACACCCGGTTTCGGTAAAAGAAGCAAGGGTCATCACTAAGAAAATTTCGGTGTGGAAGCTCGAATGTTGAAAGTATGACAGGGAAAGGAAGAGGACTGGTGGATGCAGTGAAACGGAGAAAATCGACATAATGTGTGTGTGTTCAAGAGACTAAGTGGAAAGGGGGAAAGAGGAAGAGAACTTGAAGAAGGTTATGCATGTAAGTTGATCGACTATGGGACAGAGAAGAGAAGAAATGGTGCTAGAGTCATTGTCAGCGAGGAAATGAAAGGTGACGTGATTGAGGTGAAGCTGAGAAGTAGAGGAGAGGGGGTACTGAATGTTGTCATCGTCTATGCACCCCGAATTGGCTACAAAGAAGAAGTTAAGGACTTCTTTTTACGAAGAGCTGGGCAGTATATTGCAAGGAATCGATCAGAGAGGAAAGGATTGTAATAGGACCGGATTTAAATGTACATGTAGGTAGAAACAATCTATGTTTTGAGAGGCATAATGTAAGGGAAGACCTAAGAGGGTGGAAAGCCGCAGGTGCCAGGATTTTGAAGCTGGTGGAAACATATGATCCGCTAGTAGCAAACGCATCGTTTCAAAAGAGTGGAGCACTTCGTAGCGCATAGTAGCGGAAATAATCGAAGTGAAATTGATTACATGGTAATCAGAAGAGCACGAGGAAATGAGATTCAAAATTAAAAGGTAATTCCAGATGAGTCGGCGGTAACACAACAGCGACTGTTGGTCACAGATCTGGAAATTATAAGGAAGAAAAATGAACAAACGGTTAGTTGAGGCAAAAATCAATTATAGTAACTAAATGATAATGCGACAGCATCGAAATTCAATGATGAGATACTACAGTGCATGTAAGAAAGAAAAACAATCGACAGAACAGCAACAACTGAAGAGTCGTGGAACCAGATGAAGGAGGTTGTGATGGAAGAGGCAGTGAATTAATGCAGAAGACAATGGAAGAAAACTCATGGATAGAGAGGGCATGTGGTGGACAGATGAAGTGCAGGAGGTAGTTCAGGACAAAAAGAAATCATTCAAGGAAATGAAAATAACCCCTTGTCAAGAGGCTACAACCTGACAAAATTTGAGGAAGCGTAATGCAAAACGGGCAGTTGCCAGAGCAAGAAGAAAAGCATCCAAGAGTTTGTATCAGGAACTTGAAACAAAAGAGGTAAAAGAAGAAAATTTTCAAAATTGCAAAAAGCAAGATGCCAGGCACTGGAGACATTACAGCTGTTGAAGACAGGAATGGCAAATCGTTGATTGAGGAGGAAGAAGTATGTAAGTGAAGGGGTCAATTACTTTGAAGAATAACTGAATACTGAAAATGAAAGAGAGAATCTACAAGAAACGTGTAAGGTTGAAGGACTAGAAGAAGAAATTAAAGGAGAATAAGTTGCCATAGCGCTCAGAGGAATAAAGAAAGTGAAGGCTGCAGGTCACACAGAGCTAGCCACCGAAGTGCTTGTGGCACTAAGAGACGTAGGCATCGATTGGTTGACGGAAGCGATGAACAAAGTGTATCATGATGAAATCATACCCATAGACTGGGAACATCGTTGTCCGCGTTTTCAAGAACAAGGGAAGTGTTGCGGAATGCGGAAATTACATGGGTATTGAGCTTTTGGAACAAGGGCTGAAAGTTTTTGAGAGAATATTGGACGGGAGGTTACGAAAAGTGGTTGAAGTTGACGAAATGTAATGTGGGTTCAAGCCATGAAGAGTAAGAACGGACTCTTGTTCATCGTACGGCAAAGGCAAGAGAAAATTATGTAAGGAAATGAAGTGTTCCACAACGGCATTCGTCGATCTAGGGAAGGCGTATGAGCTGGTGACAAGTAAGCTCGTGCATTGGTACCTAAGGCGGAGAGGTATGACGGAGAAACTGGTTCGCGTCGTCATGAGTTTATATAGCAAGATCTACACAACGGTCACATGCGGACAAGGGCTGTCGCCACCGTTTCAGACAAGAGTAGGGCTGCATCAAAGATCAGTCCTCAGTCTATACTTCCCAGTGACCAAAGACCAAACAGAAGTCGTCTTGCGCTGATGAGATTTCTATTGCGTGTGTACAGTGTTTCATCAGCCACCGCGCACACGATCACAATTCACATTCACTCGTATGGATCAATACATGCAATCATGACATCACAACATCACATCCCCCCGTGATATACACCTATCAACATAGAAATCCAAAGATACATAAATCAAAAAAACATAAACTCAAAAATAAGTCAAAGTTTAAGTCAAGCAAGCACAAATCGATCAGGTGGACGCACACTCTGCCGCAAACGACCTCGCCATAGTCCATAGTGAGTCCAATTCTCCCTCTGAAGACGATCCATCCGATCCAGCAGTGACGCTATCATCCGTATCACTCATAGGGTCTCCACCACAACGAACGCTTCCACCAACTTGAGCAGGTCGACAATCCGCCACATGTCGAGGAATACCATTCACTTCAATAGCTTGTTCAGATAGCACCGCTGTCACACGCCCACTAGGCCATTGAGAAGTGCACCGAGGAACTGCAGGCTTCACATACACGGAATCGCCAACCTTGAACCGTCCATCATCCTCTGAATGAATGACATTCTCTGGGACAGCCACACTCGGATTACGCCAGCGGTAGCCGCTACCGAATAGCACCGACGATGGGGCAGAGCTGTTGTCGCGACCAGTGGGAGCCAGATTGTACCAAAACGCTGCTTCTGGAGGGGAGATGCCTGACCTTGCCGCAACACGTTTGACAGTCCTGTGGACACGTTCCAAAATACCATCCCCCGAGGCCCGATAAGCACAGCGAAACCGAATCCGGATAGCCCACTTCTCAAACAGCGATTGAAGATGTTCGGAGCGAAATGTTGTGCTGTTGTCCAGTAACAATTCCACTGGTGGCCCAAGCTCCACAAAGATGGACTCCATAACTGATGGCACCACCATGGCACTCTCCGAGTTAATCCTGCGCCACACCGCATAACGACTCGGGCCACAGTTGATTGCAGTCAAATACCGATCATTGCCATAATGAGTAGTATCCATTGCCACACGCTCCCAACAAGAGTCAACGTTCAGGCAACCTTTTGTCCACTTCACCGGAGCTGGATCAATGCTCTTGCAGCGCTCACACGATTTGACGATCTGCTCCACCGACTTGCGAGAGACAGAAGGGTCTATCTGTCGGGCTAGCTGCCAGCTTCTCTCAACCCCGAAGTGATGCTGCTTATGTTGCTCCCGAAGCGAAAGTCGCGATGCTTCACACACGTACGCCTCAGTCGTCTTCAGCTCTCGTAGCCAGGCCAATGGTACTCGGGTCAAGACATCCGCCTTGTTCGAAGCAGACGGAACCAGTTGGATGTCGACCTTCATATCATAGGATTCGATAAGTTCCAACGCCATCGATAGTCTTCGTTTGATCAACATTTCCGCCAAGCCATGTGTCCGGATCCGATGAGTCCTCATTAGCACAGAAGACATCCAGCCGCACACCGTTGCCGAGTCAGTCATGATAGTCATCATCTTCAACTGCCATCGAATCGCCATTTTGAGACCTTGAATGACGGAGTCTAATTCCGCGACATTGATGTGTGCGGCATCATGCTTCTTCCTTAGTCAGGCTGCATCTTCTACATGTACATCACCAATCTGAAGAATCACTCCAGTAGCCACGCTGCTTGCACCGCACCACACTCTGCAAATACTCGAGCTCGGCACCGCCCATACGCCTTGAACCGGATCCGACTGACCAACGCGCTCCAACACTTCACGTAGCCACGCTGTCACCCGATCACCAACTTGGTCGTTCCACCGTTGACCTTCTGAGTGTCTCTTGATGAAGCTGCAAGCAACTCTTATCCAGCCACCAACCGGATAGTGTCCAACTAGACGACCACAGATGGAGAACAACTCTCTTCGTGTAAGCTTCCCATTGACAGAAGATTGTGGCACCTCGCTTCCACGCATCCACATCAAGCGACCATCCGGAGACAAAGAACTATTGCACCATTAAGCGTTTCAGGCGATTTCGTCACCAAGCCATACCGACGAAGGAGCTCAACCACGCTATTGACACCCACTCGCGCAGTGTCAACCACGATGTCATCCACATAGTGCTCTGTAGCTTCGCTGACTTCTGGATCACTTGACAGGATGTGACGCACCACTGCGGCCATAATCTTCGGTGCCGACGTCAAGCCGAAACCAAGTCGTGTTAGCCGATAATGCTGATCTGCAATGCGAACGACTTGAAATTCTTGCAAATCTCTTCGGACGTGCAATTGTAGATAAGCATTCTTCAAATCTACTACTGCCAGATGATCACCCATCAACCGCCATCTTCGCAAAGTGTCTGGACACACATCACTGTCAGCAGTATGACTCTGAACTGCTTCATTGAGTTCTCTGTAGTCGAGCACGGGTCGCACCTTGTTCTTGACAACTTGCTCGGCAGACAGCAAAGGAATAATCCCATTGTTTGGACGACCACACGGCACCAACCATCCTTCTTCTATCCATCGAGCGAGTTTGGCATCATAGGTGTTGCGTATGTCTTCACCAATTGCGTATTGCGCGACGCGATTCCTCAACGCAGGCAGACGATCCTTCCACCTCTACGCAACCTCCCAATACTGACCATTGAATTTGGCTTGAAAGTCTGCATCGTCCAAGACAACCGACTTCTCAGACTGACTGTCACTCACTGCAGCCGCCGCAGCAAATCGAGGACCGGACAACCGCGCGCCCATTCGACCATCCTGTTCGATTCCAATGACAATTCCTCCAAACTTCCAAATGGCATCGATACCAATCAACAGGGAAGCAGTTCCAGGCAGCTGTGATACCACCAACACGTTCCAATACGACAATCTTCTCCCTTGTATCATGATGTCGCATTCTGCTTGACCAACATGGGGAACGTTTTCTCCTGATACCGATATGATGATAGTATTGCATCTCCATATTCTTAGTCCCAGTTGCTTGGCCAATTGCATTGTAATCATTGTACAGGAAGAGCCACAGTCCACGAAGCTGACAACGGGTGCATCATTGCATAGCGCATTGATATAGATTAGATTTGGGGAGCCGACAGCGCTGAAGACTGCTCCCCAATGCCGTTTCCCGCCTTCCGACGGAAGACCTCAGTGTGCCGTTTCCCACCGCACTTGGCACACAAGGCAGGACAGTTCCGTCGAAGATGACCAACCATACCACAACCAAAGCATCGTCTAGTTTCTTCGCCTGACCTCTGATTGACCACCTTGTTCGCTGCCGCCACCACCTCAACCTCAGCATCGTCCCACACATCTTTTGCCGCCACGACCACCTCTTCTTTCGTTGCCGACTGTCCACACAGCACTCTCACTTTCTGGGAGATATGACTTGGTAGAGCCTCCATGAACGCCACTGCAGTCAGAGATGACGCCGGATTCTTGCCATGCGTGACTATCTTCACCCATTTATGAAGTTGCTCACATGGGGAGTCCAGTTGCTGCCCAGAGACAATACGATACGTTGTCATCGCTCGCCATGCCGCAGAACGCCTCACTCCATATGTGTCACGCAACACCTTCTTGATCTTCTCAACGTCCTTCCGGTCACCTGCTTCCATACCTTTCCACATGTCATAAGCTGTGCCTCTGAGATGCATTGCAAGGTAGTTGGCTTCCTTCTTGTCCTCAAGCTCATCAACAGTTACAGCAAACTCGAATCTGTCAATGAATCGCTCCACTTCCTCTTTTCCATCAAACACTTCAAGCTTCTTGAATGCTGCCACTGTATTGCCGTGATAGCTTATACTTCCCAGTGACCAAAGACCAAACAGAAGTCGTCTTGCGCTGATGAGATTTCTATTGCGTGTGTACAGTGCTTCATCAGCCACTGCGCACACGATCACAATTCACATTCACTCGTATGGATCAATACATGCAATCATGACATCACAGCATCACACAGTCCTTGGCTGTTTGTAGTCGTGATGTACACCATTAGTGCCTCAAACAGAAGAGGACTACCAGACGAGCTGCAGAACACTGATGGCTTAGCTATCACAGTCAGCTCGAAAGAAGAAATGAAAGCAGGAATGCAACGCTGGTAGAGTGCTCTGGAGCAAATGGGCTTAGGGTGAACAGCAGGAAGACTGATAGTGTCGAGCAAGGATGGGACCGAAAGGATTGATGTCCATGATGCTCGCGAAAGGGATATCACTCAGGCAAGTTGAGAGGTCTTGATATGTGGCTGCCATCATTAAACAGCAAGGAGGATGTACATGGGAAGTGATGGAAAGGGTGAAGAGAACACGGAGGAAATGTAGTCAGTGGAGTAGTTTGCGAA
Organism: Prostheceraeus crozeri; assembly: GCA_907163375.1. NCBI lineage: Eukaryota > Metazoa > Platyhelminthes > Polycladida > Euryleptidae > Prostheceraeus > Prostheceraeus crozeri. The sequence continues at coordinate 85,269 of CAJQUW010001853.1, forward strand.
AAGAGGATGCCGAACACGATCAAAATGAAGGTGGGTAAGCTTATTGTCAGACCGATTCTGCTGTACAGGCTTGAGGTAATGACGAAGAAGAGAACGGATGAAAGAATATTGAACAAAACACAGAGGAGAATGCTTCGCTGGATAGGAGTAATATCGCTGCGTGAACATAGAACAAGTGCAGAACAACGTAGAAATCAGAAAGATAAAAGTCGCAAGTATTGTCGGAAAAGCAAGAGAAGCCAGATTAAGATTATGTTGGATAGGACACGTGTGGAGACCAGGAGAGGGGAAACATCCTGAGGAATGTGTGGGATGCTCCTGTGACCGGAGGAAGGAGCTGACGGCGGTAAGGCCTGGGGTTAGCAGATGTAATACAAAGGGACATAAAGGCAGTTTGAGGTTAAGAGGACGAGTGGAACGACAGAGCGCAATGAAGAAGGCCATGCGGAGCGGCCAACCAGACATAAATGATAGTTCGAACAAGGTCGAATCGGCGAGGAAACTTACTGTGTACAAAGACCTGATTCAATCTGTTGTTAAGTGTAATGTTCTCCCCTGATGATTAGCAATTTTGGAAAAGATGAGGATGTTTTGTGGAAAAGTTCAACGACAAGCACATCGACTTATTTGTGGACAAGTATTCCTTTTTAATTCATTTCCAGACGTGAGAGCTCGACGGGGTAATGCAGCTGTAAAGCTTTTTCAGGAGATTAGAGGCAACACTTCTCATTCTCTTCATTCTCCATGCCCCGTTTAGTCATACAACCGATATTTCAAACTTCAATTTCAAAATGACGCAGCTCTTTCTTTCCCATGACTGTTCAATCGCAGTACACAGACAACTCGGGAGGAGTGATATGTTCTTGTTTTATTTTTTTGTGGAGACATACTGGTGCTGCCATTTTTGGCTTTTGAATTTCGCATTTCCATGCCTTCCTAGCATTGCACTTCCTTCCATATCCTTGATGAAGGCTGTGAAGCCAAAATATTGCAGATCTTAATAGCACGACAAATGACAGCTTCTGGCTTCTATATCAAGTTTAATAATTGCAAGTGGTGTTATCTTTGGGACAAGAAGTTCACAAACATTCACTTCTTTCAAAGGCTACTGATGAACACAGCTGTCACCTACTGGTAAAAGCGCAAGTAGACTGAATACCTCAGCATGTGCAAGCAGAAATGAGACAACCAGTGGCAACTTCAGTGTATCTTTAAACAATCACTGCTTAAAACAGAGTGCGTCACTAAAATGAAGTGCACATGTAGCTTGCTACAGACATGACATTTTTGAGAAATTCAAGGAATGAGTGCACAAGGGGTTTGGAGTGAAAGACTTGAGGCATCGGGCAAGAATCTTCAGCCGATCTTTGCTGCACATTGTCGAAGCACCAGTTTTATGCCACCCAAGAGATAGTAGTTTAACTCTCTTGTTATACAACATTGAAGTCTTCGCATCTTTCCATGGAATACTAGTCTAGTACAGTAAACAGCCATAGAAGCAGTGACCTATGTTAGACTATAACATGCATTACAGAAACGAGAACGAATATTTAAGACGATAAAAACGTGCACAAGGCAACAAGTCGAATGAAGATCATTGTCAACTCTTTAAGTGTCAATTATGTTGTAATTGCAAGTGCTACACCTATACTTGAAGACATCAGAATGTAAAAAGTAAACATTAAACAATAGGCCTTCCTGCAGCAAATGTAGAAGTCACAATTCAGTCAGTCAAACTGGAGCAAAATCCAACTCAAGTATCTTTCATCAACGCACAAATAAATCAAAATCAAATGATTGCGAGTGAAGCTTTTGCCTACATGACCAGGAGTTAAACACTAGATAAGCCGGAATTATGCATGACAGTGAGCTATATGAATGCATATAAAGCCTCCTTGATTGAGACTTTTTCGTGACTCACTGAACACTTCAAGATGATGTATTTTACATGGCATGACTGGTACAAGTAGCAAATTCTTGCATTCTAATTAGGAAGATATTGACTGCGAAAAAATATTGACGTAAAAACGAGATACTATTCAAGTTACATCTTTAAGACTACTTCAGATTGTCATAATTGATCTGATACATCGAATGTGGTTGATCAGCGAAATTACGAAATCATGGGTTGAGCTGTGATATTTTAGACGGCTATTCAACAGCATAAAATGTCGCAAAGAGTACCCTGTAGTTCAATGACTGATAAAATGGGTATATATATTTTGAAGTCCTATACATTCCACTTAACTAAAGAATGTATGACAAATTGAATATATATTTGGATTATGTACATGTAAAGCGAAATGATTCTCTTAAATATCTAGAAACAAATCTTTGTCTGATTTTATCTAATTGGATTGTAAGCATAGATCTTTCTCCTCAAATTTATATATTTTTGCATTAATGAACTCTTTGATTCCATCAACTTAGAAAAACAAAAAAAACACTAATTTTTCATGCTCCAGATAGACATCAAGAATTCTTTTTAGGGACAGCTTTTTATGTGACGCTATGCTACCCCCACCGAAAGAACACTTGGCTACTGGCATTTTGTATAAAAAAAGGTCGGTGATATTTTCATGTGTATCAGTGAAAATATTACGAGTGAATTGTGAAGTCTGGCATCTGATTTGTAGAGAACTTGAGCAATGACGTATCAGTCATAGAAATCCGACTCTCGCTCTGTCTTAGTCTGAATGACAAACGACTAGATCAGGCAATAGCGGCCTGTTGAATTGTTACTTCCGTCGATCTTTTACCACCGATCTAGGACAAAATAATCGAATTACTGGAACATGCAGCAATAGCCGATTTTTGCCGCAAGTCGATCTATTGTAAAGTGAGTTATTCTATCAAAGTGCTTCTACACTGGGGATGTGATAAACCGTGAATTGCCATTGCATTTGCATACCTGGAAGCAAAGGGAAGGCTCTGTTGCCCATAGGTTTGGTACCGGTGTCATCATAGAGTGAGCTCTTTATGGTGAGCACATTGTAGGTAGATGCAATAGCTGTCTTCGACTGCTTTGCTACAATCTGCAACAGCCAATTCCCATCTCAGCTGACAGAAGCGAAAGAACTTTCAAATACTAGTCCATCACTATAATTACTCTATGTTGATGTTGAAGGGAAACAAGGAGTATTTCCTTCCCTGTACGTAATGCTGTGTCTCTGCATTCCTCTATGCTCATGTTAAAGCCTTGTATTCATTCCCATTGCATTGTTTTCATTATTTTGTATTCTCACTCTCACTCCATTGTATTCTATGCCTTTGTCTGTCTGGACTAATTGTGAGCGATCACAACTGCGTTCACCATTGTTTATGCCAATATATAAACCGCCGTCTTTCAATCAGAAAGCACGGTCTGGGATTTACTACAAAGAACTTGTTCTTTGGTCTTTGCATGATCTAGCTGATCATAGTTGGAAACCCTTACAGTGGCGTCGCGCAGAGCGATTAGCAGCTTTGGGTTGTTGGACGTCGTGTGTAATAAGTGCCTAACACAAGTGCACCGGTGGCCTTGTGCACTTTGTGTACACGTTGGACTTTGTGAGTACCAGACATACGTGGTACGTGTTGGTGACGCCAGACATACGTGGTGTCGAAGGAAGGGCTAAAACACATTCACCCCTCTGCCGACGCGCAGCTCGCCTGAGAGCCGTCGGTCTTCCAAAACAGCCAGCTTCACTGACGCACAGCTCGCCTGAGAGCCGTCAGTTCTTCACAAATCCAATCCTTCACAAGATTAAGCTTCTCTCTGTCTGTTTATTCCATTTCTACTCTCCTAAATCTGCCTTCTCATAGGAACCTAGGGACCTAAGTTTCAGCATGGAGAACGCCAACGCTCTGGAGAAGATAGACGTCGCAGATCCAAAAGGAGTCGAGAACTGGCACGAGCGGTTCCACCAGTATGTGCTCACCAACGACAAGATCGACCCTAAGAATGAGACGGCCTTCTACATCACCATGATTGGCAAGGACGCCTACGACCTGTTGAAGGACCTAGCCCTCCCAGACGCCCCTGGGTCGAAGACTGTCACGGAGCTACAGACACTTCTCCTCAACTTTCTGAGGCCGGTGCAGTTCGAAGCGACAGAACGAGCGGTGTTCCACAACATCATCCGACGCCCAGACCAACAGCTACGACAGTTCCTTCTTCAACTACAACGTCAAGCTGCGAGGTGCAACTTCGGTACTGAGCTCAACACTCAACTTCGGGACCGTATCGTCGCCGGAGTCAATGACCAGGAGATCCAGAAGCGCCTACTACGAGAGCCATCGTTGACCTACACCAGAGCGAAGAGCATCCTGGAGGACTGGGATGATGTTAACAATGCGCTTTCAAGCCATCTCACCCAAGTCCACTTCACCAAGCCGAACCAACGGGCCGCACTGGGCCCTCAGCGGAACCAACTACGTTCAAGGTCACAGAAGAAACAGTTCCAATACTGTCACTCTCATCCACCACCTGCACCTTCAAGGACCTTCAATCCACGCCACCACCACAACCCTTCTGCGCAGCGACCTGCCCACCATGTAAGCACTCCGAAGCCAGGCAAAGGTGCTTTAATCACCCCTTGCGACTCCTGCGGTGGTCCTCATCCACGACGAACTTGCCGCTTCCTCAAAGCGGTGTGCAACAAGTGCCAGCGAACGGGGCACATTGCCAGAGTCTGCCGGAGCTCCAGACAACAGCATCAAGCCAACGTTGCACGACTTCATACTGCAGCCTACCCGGAGGAATCGACTGACGAGGTCGGAATCGACTACTGCTCCTTAATGGCTTCAACTACTACAGGATCCACCTCTGCTGATCCTCAATCGTTCGCGACCAACTCGCCCCTGGTTAAGGAGTCCCACCTCTACCACCGAGTCACGTTCACACCGACAGGTAAACGTGCGGACTTCATCATCGACACTGGCAGTCCGGTATCCTTCATGCCTCGGGATCAATTTCAACGGCTGTGCAGATCTTCAACTCTACTGTCCACCAACGACGGCATCCAGGGTGTGACCGGTTCACACATGATCACTGAAGGCGAGTGTAAAGTACCCATTTGTGCCAGCAACGGAACTTCTGCTACGGTCCGGTTCTTAGTGAACAACTCCGGCTCTTCAGTACTTGGACGGTTCGACTGCAAACGACTGAAGATCTTGGAAGAAGTAACGGACCCCGACGTACCCGGTTCCACCACTGTTCGAATCAATGTTGCCAACGTCGTTCAGCCACAACTTCCTGCTGCTATCTCGCGACTGATCCATCAGTCTGCAAACAACAAAGGTGGAATCAAGGTGAACCCAGTCTCCCTCGACGTTACGTGCGATCCCATCTTCCGGAAAGCCCGACCACCCGGGACGAGCAAACCGAATAATTTTGTTAGAAGCTTGCTAGCTGTTTGCTAATTTTGTGAAAAATAGAAATTTTGAAAAATTCCTACTATGTTTGCTAATTTTGTTAGAGGCCTACCAGTTTCTAAGCAAAATAATAAAATTATAAAAAACTTTTTAATTTTGTTAAATATTTATGAAATATTAGTCAAATTATCTTAAATGTCAGAACAAAACATTAATTAAATACATGTTTTCAGATAAGATCTGATATGCCATCCAAAGCGCAGTGTGTTGTCAGGAGCATTAAACTTTTGATTGACACGAATCGATGAGAAATTGTCACAAAAGGCATTGATTCACTAATATCTCTCATTGAAGACCTGTGATTCGATGCTTGGTCAAATGAGCTTGAAAATAAGTTTCAGCACGAATGTAGCAATCAGATCTTGTGTTCGAAATTGTATGTTTTACTTCCATATTGCTTGTATGAATCTTGTGTATTATCTTTGTGAAAACTACTCGATACGTCATGATATGAGCCTTAAATCGAAGAAACAGTTTAAGTCGTGTGAAATTTCACCATCTGAGATCCTATCGAACTGTAGTAATCGCTTCGAACTTGCTCTAATCGTTCTCAGGAAACGATAGGAATTCCCGTGACGAGAATCCTATATTGGGTGCTATATTTAGAAGTCTGTATAAGGCGCTCAGAGTTGCTACCATTTCCCGATGTTTCACGAGCGTGTCACGAGCATGTTGCACGAGTAATCAGTTTTCATGATTATTTCTAAAGCATTACTTTATTCTAATGCATCCCAACCTCTGCAATTACCTAATTTATATTTCTGACCTATTCTGAGAAGGGATTATCATGTCTTCAAGATGGCGAGCCTCCCGACTTCGAACATTGCAAAGCATTTCTTCGCCGCGCTCTACGTCTATCAGTCAGTTCACGGATTCCTCATGTAGTGTGTGGGTGTGATTCCGCTCGTCGAAGTGAAGACTGACGGCGCAGTTTTCTGTATTCATTGAAGATACTGTAATATGCATGTTGTCATCCTTTGTTTAAGATCATTAGCGTCGAGTGTCCAGATGGAGTGTATATGGTGCGTCACTATTATTCAGACATGTGAGTAGCAAATAAATTGTATTTGTAAATCAGGTGTAAAAACAGATGACTTGAAAAAGCATTCTAAGCCAACCATTCAAATTATAATGTCCTTCAATTACCAAATAAAATGTACATTCAGTTAAAGAATTAATCGTGTGATTCATCATGATAAGAGATGGAGACTTCGATCCTTGATGATGAGGCATATTTCCCAAAAATAGGGGTGGTAAATAAACATTAATTTCCTCCATTTAAAAAAATTGCAAGCGTTCTCCGGATTCTCGAATAGAATCCGCAGCGTATGCGGCTGCCTTCCAGTGGGTGTTTCATTCGGGAGCTGGTTGGTACGATGATGATAGTGTCCCTCATCAAATCGTATCAAATCATAAGAAAGATAACTTCCTCTGAAATTCACCAGCATCGAGTATAGAGAGAGAATCCATATTCTATGGACAATCCTCACCATGACAGCGCGCACCGCTTAGCAATGTGCACAGCAGTCGTCCCATGAGTAGTATTAAAAGGGCTCATACTGTCCCAGGATTAGTACATTTTGAATTTGAACCTAATGTACCGATTTGTTTTTTAACTTGATCTTGTGGTTGTAGTCGTCTGTTATTTGAAGTGTTGATTGCGAACACAAGTGTACTGTTTTGTGTTATTTGTGAAGAGAATAGTGTAATGTGTTGATGATGTGAGTTCGGTTAGGTACATTTAAATGTTCTAGAGTTGTTAATTTGAACATGAATGGCAAAGTGTGAGGATTGAAACGTTGAGGATCGCTGTAATTGTGTTGAGGATGAGTACGCAGATGTTCTAATTGTATTGAGGATGAATACATAATGTTCTAATTGTATTGAGGATGAGTACGTAATGTTCTAATTGTGTTGAGGATGAGTACGCAGATGTTCTAATTGTATTGAGGATGAGTACGCAGATGTTCTAATTGTATTGAGGATGAATACATAATGTTCTAATTGTATTGAGGATGAGTACGTAATGTTCTAATTGTGTTGAGGATGAGTACGCAGATGTTCTAATTGTATTGAGGATGAATACATAATGTTCTAATTGTATTGAGGATGAGTACGTAATGTTCTAATTGTGTTGAGGATGAGTACGCAGATGTTCTAATGCTGAACTTGTTATTTTTTTTTTTGAATGATTATGTTGAAGGCTATCTATCTATCTATCTATCTATCCATCTATCTATATATATATATATATATATATATCTATATATATTGTATGCATGGAGAATTGTTTATTATTATCATTATGGTTTGTCTTCGATTGAGACAATTGTGACCATTGTGTCCATTGTGACCATTGAATCCTTCATTTCTATTTTGTGTTCTTTTGTCAAATTTCTATCACACTGTATATATATATGATGAATGGTCGTCCAACATCATGGATTGTTGCAAGAGATCTTGGTTTTTCATTGCGAGCTATAAAAACAGTTACAAACTTAAATGAAACCATCCGAGCTGGTGAACTAATTGAGCGGTTAATGGATTTACTTGAAAGTACTACAAGACTAAATTTAGATCACAGTTGGATAGAAGATTTTTCGCCATCAAATTATAATGAGATACCTGAATTTAAGACAGCAATTTTGAAGCAGCGAGACGTGACTGGGAGATCAGAAGAGAGACATTCGTCAAAAATTATTTCTCCAAGTTCTTCGGCAGACCGTGGAATTCATTTGGATGAGAGGCGAAAATTGGAAAACGAGACATTTAAATTGCTGTGCGAAGTGAACTGTGTTGAATGCTTTGAACGACCAAGGTCCATTCTCTTGGTCCCATGTGAACACTTTGTTTTATGTTCTCATTGTTATGATAAACAGAATAATTATATAAAGAAATGTCCTCTTTGTCAAGGGTTTGTAACATCATATACGAATGTGTATAGATCATGATGACTCATCAAGCTCGCTTTTCATTGGTCATTAATGCTTTAGCCTTGCTATAAGAGAGAGATAATGGTTCTCGTTTCACTCATTCATTCATTCATTGAACACGATTGAGCATGACCTTCAGCAGCTATATCCCTGTAGCACTTGTTCATCAAGGCAAGAAATTCAAAGGATTTATACTTTATTGTAGTGACGACGTAACAGGTTACAAAGCTGACTTAGTAGATTTGATGGAGGACATTGTAAAATTCTTCAAGTGTGAAGACAACGTTGAGGTGCAGAAAATCCTAATGAAAGCATTGATTGAAGTGCTGACAAGAGTGACCAAATTTTGGCTTGAAGAAGTGTTCCAACCACTAAGTGGAACTGAGACAATTCCTGCTCATTCTCGCTGTTATTGCTATAACAGAACGCGATATTTTAACACATGCCTGCATGACCTGATAACGTTCAGCCATTATGAAGAAGATGGTGTAAAATTGAAAGTTGACGTATTTGTTGGTCCACCATCCGTCAGCATCAACGTGGCGGCGCTGGACCGAGATGACACTGCTAAGTTTCGAGCATACTATGCGAATCTTCTGCGTTTGTACGCCCAAATGTCATGTTGTAGGTGTTGTCCCCTCTCGATGGACTTAATGAGTGATCTTAAACAGTTGATAATTGCAACGAAACAAACCTTAAGTGACATTGATGACTATAAACTACCATCTGTCAATGTTTGAAGTGACATTGTGTATTACATGTATGTATTGAGCAACAATGCTATTTGTAGTTTGAATTATCATCATTGTATGTATTAAGCAATAATGTTATTCGCTTTCTTCTCATTCATTGTCGTAAAAAAAGAAATATGGTTGTACAACGAAAACGACGGTCTTTTCCCCGAAAGAAACGGTCATTTAAACCTTCAAGTCAGTTTAAGAAGGCATTGCGGAAATTGAATAGAATACATAATAATCGGAGGAAGTGTGAATTAATTCAAAATTCAAGTGATGACTTCATACGTGATTTGGCCTTTACAATTCACAAGTGTCTTCCAATATACAAGCCTTTGTTGAATCCTAGGTCTATCAAAAACATTCGCAAATTTTCGAATCCTAGGGGTAGTGATAAAGTCAGGAGAAATATGATTCAACATGGAGGTGGTGGCTTTATGGATATGCTAAATGACATCAGTAATAGTATTTCCAAAGTGCTGGACAGTCCTCTAGGAAGAATTATTACAGGTGTTGCACTGCTGGCATAGAGCCAACAAATCAGAAGTCGACACGTCATCGATTACTCATCGACATTGATTGAAGTCTATATAAGATAGGCGTGCGAGCTTTCAGTAGTCATTTTCAAGTGATCATCCGTCAGTGTGAGTACAACAGCAAAATGTCTCTTAAAATGCACGTAATTAAAGAAGAGGGCGACGTTGTTGATCGCGATCTCTTGAAATTTAGACCAACGCGTAAGGTTCAAGGAATCGGAAACACGTTTTATTTTCAAACGCTTAATTATGGTGATGATTGATTATATTTACAAGTTCCATTTTTTCATAGCAATGGGATGTCATCATCTAGCTACAGCAATCTAAGACAAATGCGAGTCACATTTCCTAAATGGCAGCAAACTATACTAAAAATGATTGATTCATTCGCAAAGGAATGTGTCGAACTACCTGACAGTGCTCCGGTACATTGGAAGAAGAAGTTGGATGAAGGGAGTGGATTCAAAGATCTACCTGAGTTTGATACTCTCTTCTTAAAATTATCTGACCATTTCCAAGCGTTTGATGTGCTGTTAAACCCAATGGATTGTGATGATCTCAAGCGTGGGCGATACATGGGCTTGGTACACGTTACTGGACTTTACATTGGCGCTCATGGTTCAACTGGTAAATTGGCTTCTCTTCAGATGAAGGTTCTACAATTGGTTTATGAACCATTACCAATTGACAAGTGCTTAATTCATATTGAAGACATTGCTACACCAAGTGAGCCGAAAGAATCAAACGATGGAAAAGAAGCCAAGGAGGTTGATGAAAGCAAGAAAAGGACGCGCAGATCGAGGGATAGCATGAAGCTAAAACTGAAGCGACAGGATGCACAACCTGACTTGAAGAGTTCCTTCGATTCTACCCTCGATGAAGACACTCAAATGTGGTAAATTAAAACAACTGTTTATCGTTTCAATAAAACTTGTTTGGAAATAATTTACATGTTTTAAGTTCTAACTAAGCAAAATAATGGGTGTTAGTAAATGATGATGATGATATTGAATGACTCTGAAATGACAGATTTTCGACTATTCACTGACCGTACAATGTGTGTGGCCGGACCAAGTCAGTCTGGTAAAACAACTTTTGTAACTCAGCTACTGCAATACAGAGATGAGATGTTTAATAAGAAAATAAAACAGGTTAAATGGTACTACGGTATTTTTCAACCAGATCTGCATTCTGCACTCCGACAGCAGGGATACGAAGTAAAACAGGGGCTACCACCAACTGAGGATATCCGAGCAGGTGATTTGATCGTGTTGGATGATCTACTTCGAGAAAGCAAATCTTCAAAAGATGTAACCGAAATGTTTATTCAAACAGCACACCATAGGCAAGCTTTTATCATCTACATCACTCAAAATATCTTTGATGGAGGAAAAGAGCAGAGAACTAGAAGTCTTAATACACACTATTTGGTGGTTTTCAAGAATCCAAGAGATAGTAGTCAGATACATCATTTGAGTCGACAAATATTACCTCAGCAGCCTAAAACTCTTTCGAAAATATATGATGAAGTGACGAAGAAGCCACATGGCTACCTCTTCATTGATTTAACGCAAGAATGCCCAGAGCGATTTCGATTTCGAACTAATATTATACCAAACTCTGGAGATGCAATGATAGTATTCACTGTTAACAGTTAATTAATTGGACCAATGACAGTTTTAGGCAATACATATGTGCTTCAGCTACTATGACATTTTCAATATGAGTTTTTCAAAAATGGTTGTCATTCCTCAAGAGGAATATCTACAGCTATCAATGACAAGAAATATTCAGGAAGTTAAAAATGTGGATCAGCCGGTTACAGATCAACTTAAGCAATTATCTCAACAGGATAGGGAAATTCAAAAGATTGAGGATCCTTATCGACGAATGCAGTTACAGGCTGAGAATTTAGAGGAAAGACGACATATTAGGGAAAAGCTGCGCAAATTCATAACTCTTTCAACTCCTCGAGCATATCGCATGCGAGCTGAAAGGTTGTTTGATTTTATTGATCCCCACGTAAAGTTCAATGAGCGAGGAGAAATAATAGAAGAAAACGGTGATGTAATTAGGAACAGTCACATTGATGATCTTCTACAATATGCTGTGAGAGATGTAAGGCAAAAGCTGGGTGCTCCACAAGGATGGGAATACTTTCAAAAAGTGCTATCTAATCACAATGTCCCCCATAATATAATCGGAGGACCAACTATAAATGAACTGAATAAAGTGTTGGCAACCGATTCTTCAAAAGGAAAAGTAGTTACCACAGTCAAGCGAGAACCCATTGTTTCTCCTGCTACGTCTCCAACTCCGAAGAGAAGAGGGAGACGTTCAACACGAACACCGAAAAGTTATAGCAAATATTAGGCAAATAACAGTGAAATTGCTTCCCATATCATGTCTATGCAGAAAATTTGCTGCTGTTTGAAGTCTGCGCTCGATAGTAAAGGAGAATAGGGTATAGAAGTTGATATCAATTGCGTTAGCAGTTGCTGTGCAAGTAATACTCGAGCGAGTCGCCAGAATAAGGAGGATGAGCGCAGCGGAAAAACTGAGACAAATCTACTACGATATCAATCATCCCGCAAGCTTCAGTCGTCCGAGCGTTTTAGCCCGTGCAGCAGGTGTACGATTAGAGACAGTGAAGAAATGGTTGAAGAGTCAACCAACCTACACGCTACACAAGGATGCGAGGAAGCGGTTTCCAACTAAGAGATATGTTGTCAATAATATTGACAGTCAATGGCAAGCAGATTTGGCTGATATGCAGCAGATATCTCAATACAATGACGGTTACAAGTACATCCTAACCGTAATAGATATTTTATCACGATATGCTTGGGTTCGCGCCTTGAAATCCAAGAGAGGAGCAGAAGTTGAGGCGGCTTTTCAAAGTATTCTAAATGAAGGGAGGATCCCACAAAGAATACAAACAGATCAAGGAAAGGAATTCGAAAATTCCCACGTTCGTGGTCTACTTGAGCGATATGACATTGAACTGTTCAGTGTTAAAAGTGCTTACAAAGCTGCGATGGTTGAGAGGTTCAATCGTACACTCAAGACAAAGATATGGCGGTATTTCAGTGCTACAAATACACATGTCTAGATAGATGATTTACAGAAGTTCGTGAGAAATTACAATGAGAGCTATCATCGGATTATAAAGATGCGTCCAATTGACGTCACTCGGGATAATGCTATGGATTTGTGGCTTCGTCTGTATGGCAAGGCACCAAAAGCAACTACCGATAAGAAGAAAATCAACGTTGGTGATAGAGTTCGCATCTCTAAAGTGAAGTCTACATTCGAGAAGGGCTATCTACCGAATTGGACCGAAGAAGAATTCTTTGTTGATGAAGTAAATAAAAAATTTAAACCAACAATGTATAAGTTAATAGACTATCATGGTAATCCAATTGAAGGGAAATTCTACTCATATGAATTACAAGTGGTTGATCGGAGTGAATAAGTGTATATGATAGATAGAATAGTTAAGAGGAAAGGACATGGTAATCATAGAAAATATCTCGTCAAATGGAAGGGATATCGTGACTCGTTCAACAGTTGGATAGCCCATCAAGACTTGAGAAATGTGGAAGTAGGAGACATTAGAAGCTTTTAAGCTAATATTGGTGAATGACTACTGATCCCACATTATATCCAATAATGTCGTCTGCTGAGTTCAACATTATTCTCCCGAGCAACAGCAATCCCAAGATATTTCCAGAGAACAAACCATCGGAGTATTCGGTTGAGTTTGCCAAGCCTCTTTATCTGAGTGGCCCTCACGAAGTCGCATTAACTGAAGTCACATATTACAATGATATTAGTTTGTTAACGAATAATTATTTTGAAATACACACGGAAGTACGTGAAAAGGATGATTGTTTTCGCCTATTTCAGAATGGTCTACATGGAACATGGGATTTTCATCATCTTACTTTACATCCTTTCTCACCATCGCTACCGTCTGTCAAGAACATGATCAAAATTGAAAAGGCATATGCAACGTCTTCCTTCAATTCTACAGTTCCCACACTCAGCTTGCAAGATACAGAGAATGAAATTGGTAAAATGTTCCGACGAATAAACGATGTCTTCACTCTCACTTTAAATAGATTCTTCAAGCCAGTTGTAAAAGGCTCAACTAAACTATTGAAAGAAGGGAGGAAGCATGTTCTGCTAATATTAGGTAGAGATTTGGCACACACTCTAGGGTTTCCCAGAACTACATTTTCATCTCTACATTGGTATAATGGACTTGGATGGAAAGCTGAGAGAACAGTTAGTGATTTTCAATGTAGAATTGCACCGTTGTATGCACTACGGAAAAGGAGTGTCCGCGTCAAGGAAAAATTTGAAGTTATTAAAAATATTGAAGACGTTGCAAGAAAGTTTCAAGGATCAGTGCCAGAAAGTTTAATGACTTGTGAATATAAGAAAGAGAAAGTAACTCTTTTTACTGCTGAAATGGAGGTAGAATTTCTTGTTTTCACTAAAAAGACACCTTTGGAAAAGTCTAATTCCGCTGTTATTGAATTCGGATCTGAAATTCAGAGACTATTCAAGCATCCTGATAGTCCACCGTGTTTGACAGAATTAAATGATACATATAAGATTCAGTTGAATTCCAATAAACTAAAGACATCAACAAACGACGCATGGCACATCAATGTATATTCCGATAAAATACTGGCTGACGAATTGAGTACCTCAACTGAGCTAGTAAGGAGGGTCAATTTAAACGTTGAAGATCTAAACACACCATCGGAAATTTGTACAAAACTAAATGAAAATGGTGCACACTACCTCAACGCAGATGAGTACTTCTTTTCATATGATCCCTTAAAGAAGCGAATGGTTTTAAAAGTAGGGAGAAATTATCTCATTAAGCTCGACAAGATGTTGGCAACAATTATAGGGTTCTCAAAATTCACAATAAATGAAGGTACAACCATTGGTAATTCAGCACCTTCATTAGAGAGAGACATCAGTAACTTATATATTTACTGCAATATTGTTGAGTATACTAGAGTTGGTGACATCGAGGCTCCATTGCTACGCACATTTCCCCTATCATCCGTCCGGAAGCAGTTAATCAATCGTGAATTCATCAACAAAATGTATTTACCGATCAATCGAAGTGTTATCAATAGAATCGACATTTCAATTCATGATGATGCGGGTGAAATTGTTCCATTCTATGGAGGTGTTACTGTGCTGACACTACATATTAAGAATCGAGACTAAGGCTTTACGCTATTGTGAAATTCTTCAGAATTCAAATTTACAATGACAGGCTTTTATAGCAGACCATCATATCAAAGCGGATATCCCGTATTTGCTGGAGGTAGGCGACAAGTAGGAGGAGGAATATTTGGTGCATTAAAGCGTGCATTACTTCCTGGACTTAAACGCTATGCCTTGCCAGTGATGAAACGCGTAGGAAACAGAGCTTTAGATTTTGGTGCAAATGTTGCTGCGGATGCACTCCAAGGAGCGGATATAGGAGAATCAATGAAAGTCCGTGCTCAGCAATCAGCTATTGATGCATTGGATGACCTAACAAAGTCGAGACGACCTGTTCGTAAGAGGCGCAACAAGACAAGACAAGTTGGATCCGGTCGAGTTACTAAGCAAAGACGAAGAGTTAGGAAATCTAGATCGAAGCTTCCTGTGAAAAAGACAAGAAAGCGAAAGCGAAAGCGAAAGCGGAAATCGAAATCAGTTGGAAATAAGTCGAAACGAAGGAGATTAACGTATTTCTAAACTGAGCGAAATGCAATCGACTATCAATTCAGCTTTGTGCTTTTTTGATACATCACCCCAGCAAACTGACATAATTTCGTCGAGAATTGTTGACTATTTTCCCTCAACAAATATTGTGGGTAATGACATACCTATTCAGTTTGATGTTACTGCTAATGCTGACGACTACATCGACTGTCAGTCTATTGACTTGGAATTGTGTGTACAAATTAAAAAAACTGATGGTACTAACATTGATTCTAAGGACAAAGTGGGGTTGATTAATCTCCCAATTGCCAGTCTCTTCTCAGATGTCACTTTATCACTAAATAATAAGCAGATTGAAGGAGGAGATTCATCATATCCATATGGAGCTTACTTATATACATTGACTCAGTTTCAAAACCAGGCCAAACAAACGCACTTACAAGCTGCTGGTTGGTTTACAGATCAGTCTGGTAAGTTCGATGATTTCGCTAATAATGGTTTGAAAAAGCGTGTGGAATTAACTGCTGATTCAGCTGAACTACATCTAAAAGGTCCTGTCTATCTTGATTTTTTCCGTCAATCGAGATACCTCCTATCTCAAGTACAAATGCGATTGACATTTGTTCGTGCTAAATCAAAATTTGCTTTGATGTCATTCGGACCTGCTGCATCCTATGATGTACACATAATGGAAGCTGTCCTCAATGTAAGGCGAGTAAAAATGAATCCCACAGTCATCAATCAACATGCTGTAGGACTGAAGAACCACAATGCTATATATCCAGTCAATCATAGTGTACTAACCACTTTTACGATTCCGGCGACTACCTCATCTTTTGATTATCCCAACCTCTTTCCAATTGCCCTACCGAAGGCGGTGTACATCGCGTTTGTAGAAAATGAATCATTTTGTGGTAACTTTCAGAAGAAGCCGTTTCATTTTCAACATTTTGGTATCACGAAACTCGGTCTATTCGCAGATGGCAATTCAGTTGCTTGTAAGGCCTATCAACCGAATTTTAAGGAAAACAATTTTGTTCGCGAATATTGCTCTACTTTCATGGCACTAGACATGTTCAACACTGACGATTCAAATGGTATTACGATGGATATGTATAAGAATGGCTACTTCTATATATTATACAACCTCAAAGCAGATTGTGATATAACTGGGGAAAATGTGGATGTTACAAAAGCTGGTAACCTTCGATTGGAACTCACATTTGCGGATCCTTTGAAAGTTCCTGTAACCGGTTTACTTTACGCAATCTATGACAGCAGCATTGAAATTACTAGATTGAGAGACGTCTTGGCCAACTATCAGAGATGAGCAACCTCAGTAATGTGGAAATCTTAAACTTAATGAAGAAAGCTCATCCCTATTCCAAGAAATTGTTTCTCAATGTATTCCCAAGAGATGAACTACCTACATCAATTCAGTCATATCCCTGTTCTCTGATTATAAATACAGACACGGTTAATCTTCGTGGTAAACATTGGGTTGCCGTGTACATAAATCGCAATAGAGTAGCTGAATATTTTGACTCTCTCAATCAGCCGCCATTACATGATATATCAATATGGATGAATAGATTCTCATTGACTAGAAAGAAAGTGACATCGTTCCCACTCCAAAGTAATAGATCCCTCATGTGTGGGGGCTACTTACTATATTTTGTTAATGAACGACCTTTGAAAAGTGACTATAAAAGTGTTATTCGATTATTCTCCAGAAATTGTGCTAAAAACGATGTAATTCTCAACAATTATATGAACTCAGTCTTGTAATAAATTCATTATATATGCAAAATTTGTTTTATTTCCCAGAGCGTAATGTTTAGAGGGAGAGCAAAGTTTCACAATTGAAATGTATATTTACAAACTATTTACAACAGTCCATCAACTTTTTACAAAATAATTTTTCAAATCACTTATTATTTGGGATACAACTTTCAAGTCTTTAATGCCAGTTATCACAACTTTCCCATTGTGGAACACGTGAACGTGATAAGGATGCCAATTTGTCATTTGCGCAGCAGGAATGAACTCCACCTCATAAGTAAGATTGGACGTAGAGGAAACTTTGCGAAAGTCATAGCGATAATTCAATTCGCATAACACTGTCATGGTTTTTACTTTCCAATTAGGTAATTTATCCCGTAATAGTATTTCCAACACGGAGTGTAGGTAATTGAGATCACAATCATCGAAGCACCCAACACACTGCACTGTTCCATTGGGAAAGAAAAGGACAGTCATAGATTTCTCCTTCCTCAAGATTCTCCATGTCAACATTGTGGGTCGCCCCAGATACAAACTCGTCGTCGGCTTTCGCCTCTTCTTCACAATTAGCCATTGCTTTCTGTTGGGTATGTCTCGCTCGATTTGATGTAGATCGAGTTTTGAGTTTGCTTTTGTAACCACCATGCGATTCACCACTTTCATCTGACTGATGTCGTCCATCTCTGACGAATGAAATTATACTTGGTAGAATCTCCTTTATAGAGGAACCCCATGTGACGTCACTAAAACGAAAAAATTGATGATCAACGTCTTTCCTCTTGGATGAACATACGTAAAGTTTGACAGTTGAATCATATTTTATCCATACCTTTTCATCCAGAGGAATCTTCATCCGAGTATCATGTCGCTCAATCAGATTAGCAAAATCTTTAAGTGAGGGCAATGCGTCACTACTAATAGAAACACCACGATGATTTCTACTATTTGTTACAGAATGTCGAAAAACTATTTTGCTTGAATCTGTTAGGTGAATTTTTTGTCTGTCACTTAACTTCCATGTTCTGATATAATGAGGCATATTCTGAAGTTATTCTTAATGTAATTATTATAATCTGATAATTGCCTAAAGTTAGTTAATGTTTGCAAATCAACATATCGGAAGGATGCTGAATGCTGTTATGTATTCAGATTCAATTTCTACATATCGGAAAGATGTAGAAATGTACACTCAAATATTTACTACCTACGTGTTATTTTTTTATGGATTCTACCGTTGTTCTATCCGCTATTCTACATCACCTGCTGTGGGAAGACATTTTCGTCTTTTTGACGGAGGAGGAAGTCCAAGGCTATAGTGTCCATATGGTAAAGATAAGTTCTTATTTATCCAGCAGCGCTTATCTTCCCAAAGTGAGAGCCCTCGCTTTCTAAACGTTTTTGTTTCAACTATGTGGTTTTTTGAATTTATGACGGTTATTTGCTCATTGGTATCTTTCTCAGTATAGTAAACATTTCTATAGTCACTATGTTCTATGCGTCTAACCACTGCTCTCTGTATACCCTTTGCTCGCCTAATGCTATGATGTGTTGAATCTAGAAATTTCATTGAATACATTTTTGGTTTCAAAAGAACCATCTCCTCAAGCAACTTTCCCGCGCACTCATCCTTAAAACAACCGAGTCTAGCCTTGTTTGTAATTGAATATAAACGGTGATTCACATCATAATTTGAGGAATCAAATTTTTCACCGAAATACAGGAATATATCCTCTAGACGAACAGATGGTGAGGTGTATAGACAAAGGAAAAAGCTATCGGTATCACCTCCACAAAGACGTGCTCTATTTATCAGTGGACATCTAATTAAATCTTTATAATACAACTGGTACGTTTCTAATTTACTATAGTCAAGAACTGCTTGACCAACATAAATTAGTTTATTTAGAACTATTGAAGGCTTATACAGTTCCATACCAACTAAATCTTCATCGAATATCTTATGCTGAACATATAGGGGATGATTGGCCAATTTAGATAGTTGCAATGTTGTATTTACTAATTTGAAGTTCCTCCGACGTCTCACATTCTCCATAGTCTTACCAAACAGGGAGTTGTTTTTTAATTTATAAAACGCTTTTTCAAAATCAGATTTTGATTGAGCTCTTTTCTGCGAATTCATATCAATATATTGTCTCAGCCACGATTTTTGTGTGAACTGGATTCCAGCATGGACCTTCTTTATCTTCATTCCCATAGAGAGGTAGAATTTTAGAATCGAGTAATGAACAACATAATTTTCTCGATCGAACTGATGCAGCAACAGTTTCTTTGTGCTTGTGAAACACATATTTGGTCTTAAAGTTTCATAGAAATTTTTCATATATGTAGAAAACATTTTTTCCTCTACCAATTGCATTTCTGGAGCTAATGGAAAATCAGCCGTGTCATCGTGAATGTCTGAAGGATATTCTAAATCCAAATCAAAGACATAACCTATATCAGCCTCATTATCAATATTTTGAATGTTTTCCTCATTTGAGAAGTACACTACTTGACCTTCATCAAGCCATTTGAAGTTTGAATGTGGGAGATTCTCACTTAGCGACTAACCGTAAAGGTTGTTGACGTCTAAATATGCTAAATGACGGCTCTCTTGTGGATTGTTTTGCAACTCTGAAATACGAGCACGCGCTCTATGAATATTTGTAAACGTCATACCTCCTCGGATCCCCCTCTCAAAAAGATTATACATGCTCTCATCTTGAATGTAGTGTGGAGGATCATTCGAAGCAAAATTCAATGCTGATGTGAAGCTAAGGTGAGGTAGGCTAACAAAATGAACTGGATCTACTTGATCTTCATCCTGACTTAATTTCCTAAATGTCTCAAAAATGTCTGCCAACAGCAAGACATCTAACTTGAGGTATGCAAGCATGTAGTCTCCAAATGTTTTGCAATTAAACGCATTCCATGCTTTTTTTCGCGTGCTCATAATCTATATCGTTGCAATGCTCAAGAGTAAGATCGTTGTAAAATTCCCTTTGAGGAGGAAGACAGAGCTCCGTTAGAGTTGCCAAACTACTAAAATATGAGTACGGAAACACTCCTTTTTCGTAAAGAATATCATCAGTTAATTTTGGAAATTCATTTCGCAGCGCTTCTACATGTTTGTAGACTTTCAGACTTTTGGCTAATTCAGCAAGCGATGCGCTCAGAAATTGATAAGAGTCCAAAAATTTCAATTTAAAATATACAGGCTTTCCATTATATTCGCTTACTGGAATTTTTGATGATAGAGTAATATATTTCTCAGCAGTAGCTGCCATAACATCTAACTTCAAAGATTTCTTTTTACCAATTGCTTTATAACAAACAATATGGCTGTCATAGTTTTTGAAATTGTGAAAGAAAACAGGAAGCTCTCGTCGATTCAATCTTAATCGCAAATTGCACTTTGAACATAATGCTTGCCTGTACTTTCCGGTTATGTGATCGTGATCACGAACTTTTGATATATCTTCACTAAATTTTATCTTACATTTATTGCAATTTTCTGCATTTTTATGAGCAATATCTTCCACTGCTGTCAATCGCATCGGCATTCTGGTAATGACATTTTGATTATCATATAAATTTTGGACAACATCTTCTAAATGATTTAGGAACTCAGCGATGCAATTTTCCCCTTCAAACAGATAATAGGTGTTATTGTAGGTTGACTGAAGTGCCTCATGCCAGACGTGGTACACACCTACAGCCGCAGGTTTATGAATTTTGTTTTCTATTTAACACTCGATATCGGCGTATATGACTCGAGGTGGACTGAGTTGGTGCTCAGTACTACTTATCTGAACTTCTAAATGTTTGGGCATTTTTTCTATTTGCGCCTTACCACGACTACAAAATTGAAAATGTCGTTCTAAAACGCTTCTCTTTGAAAAGGATTGAGTGCATCTTTCACAAAAAATCTTGCGACTTGTGTAAAATTTGCTATATAACCTAGATAATTTTCGTATGCCGCAATAATGGGCAAAACCGTTATGTAGCACTAGCAAAATATTAACGGTTCTTTTGCCAATGAAATTGCTGTTGTATCTTACTCCCTTGAGACCATTTTCATACAAGTGGATATTTACTTTTATATCATTGTTTTTCTCAAACTTAGGAATGTCCTTTATTGACACTGGTGTGGAAATGCCATCCATAACCAATTCAGATGTCCACTTTCTATATGAGTTTACCTCGTTTATCTTTGAATGAGTAACTTCATCGTAGTGAATGATTGACAAGATAGAATACATGAAGCAGTCATTTGAATTTGAATTTACATTTATTACAGCCTTAGAACTTCTTAACTTTTTAGGTAAAGTATTCATTTTACCACCAGATAGTAGAGGAGTTGAAATTAAATTGAATTCTACATTTACTACTTTATCAACAACCCAATTGCTTCCTCTATTTGCAAAAGTTGAAACATGATTTGATAAACTATTTAAATTATCCTGAAACCATGTGTCAAAGTCATATATATAATTTGATGATAATGAGGTGAAGTGCGCGAGAAAAGTTTCTTCCTCTTGAGGATTAGAACGGACATAGCGAATTTGAGCAATTAATCGACCACGTAGTTGAAGACTAGTTCGCAAGTCATTAACTAAATTTTCTAGTAAGGTTCGCATGTTGAATAAAAAAGATGTTACATCTACTGTTTGAATGGTTGGTGTAATGTCATACACGCGAGCACGTCCGCTGAAGGCGCTTTCACTAGGGGTGAGTGTTCCATAATCATAATTATTGTGACTACTCATTTCAATGTTCATATCATGTATATTATTGTGTTGACGGAATCTACTTGTGCTATTATAATTCTTACCACAGTGAGAGCAGCAATGCCTAAAAGCTTCATCATTATTTAAAGCGCTATCTGGAATGTCCCTAACATGACTACTACAAGTTGATAAATTAGTATTATTTGTTCCTATTCCTTCTTGACTGCAACATACGAGATTGTGTCTTTTTAAATTATCTTTCCTACTGGTTTCATATGGACAATTACTACATTTATGCTTTATTCCTAGCTTGCAAAATTTTTCATGACGCGTTAAATTGCTAACAATTGTAAACTTCTTTCCACACTTAGAGCAGACAACCATGATGATCGTTAAGGATTAACAATTTGCGTCTACTTATATACTGTCTACATATTATATTACGTAACCAGTGACGTCGACCAATGGAATTTGTTCTCAACCTAAGACTTATATTTCCACTTAAATACATAAATAAGAAGACATACAAAGTGTACAAGTAATTATTTTTTCCAAAAGAAGTCAAAAAAGTCAAAGAAGTCAAAAAAGTCAAAGAGATTGACACTTATTAATGTCACTATGCGTCACCTTGACGTGAGCACAATGTCCATGACACCTTGAGAAGTCATCGACATGTGTCATGCGCACTTTGTTGATAACTGCCGCTTTCGATAGCTCAACGTGCATTATTGTTTCACGTTTCACTATCGATTGCGACAGTTGCAGGTTAGCCTGCGAAATGTTGCGGAACGACTCAAGCAAAGACTTGTAGTCAGCGCGAAGAGCCGTCTCGCGTTCCTCTTGTTGGCGCAACTTACGTTCAAGGTGACGCACTTTGTCCTCCGTCGAACGAGGTTCGACCACCTCGAGCACAGATTCAACTGTCTCATCGAGGTCGCAGTTGAACGTTGGATCGCAAGTTGGGAGGATTACTGTCGGTGTAGGACTGTTGGGCATCGGCGTAGGAGCAGGTGGTGACGATGGGACCCAGTTGTTACTCATTGGTGGCTGAGGTGGTGTTGGGACGTGGTGGAGAATTGGAGACGGTGGGAAGCAGACATCAATATTGGGTGAGGCGCGGATTTGGGAGAACGGAATCTCCTCTTCCGGAACAAGTGTCAACTGTTGCTGGAAAAAACAGAGATTTGAATAAATGAAAGGGACATAACATCACGAGTTCGATGTGACGACATGATAGTTAGGATTATTAGCCTATTCCTATGATTGATACTTACATTTTCTTCATCTGAAGAGGACTCCCGGATGGAGTACGGGCACTCCTCATTTTCCTCCATCGACGATGTCGTTGCAGGTGTTAAGCCGAGGAACTTCGATTGCCTGCTCTTTTTTAGAGAGAGCGATCGGTAGCTCTACAAGGGAAAATACATTTTAAATTCCTCTCGAATTTGAATGTATGCATGTGACCTAAGTTAGTAATCTAATCATGTTATTTTATATGACTAAAATGATTTTCTATTACTTACTCTCTGTGAAGGCGGCGTAGGCTTCGCAGCCCAGCTGCTACATGCGGGCGTACTAGCGACTACCTGTGGATAGAAAACAAACATAGTTAAAATGTAAAAATCGGAAAATACATATGAATAGATAAATTGCTGATTTGACATTTCAAACTTACATTCCTTTCAGGAAACGATGGCTTCTGCCCGACTTTCATCTTCTTAACAGGTGGCTTCTTGATCTGAAATGGTGAAAAGAAATGCACACTATTATATATGAAAAACAGAAGTCAACTTTCCCTATAAGGTTTGAACTCTAAATATTTTCTTTAAATTATGTTACTGCTAATTTTCTAAATATGAACTCACCTGAACATCACTATCCGAGGAGTCGGAATCGGTGTCGATATACCTGCGGGACTTGGGTTTGGGTTTGGGTTTCGCCTTCGCTTGGGGTATTGCAGGGGTAGAGTCCTCCTGGGCTTGGCTGAGGATGCCCTCAAGAGGTCGCTCTTTGGCGAACAGCCTCTCGACTCTCTTCTTCTCCTCCAAACTAGTGAGGTTTAGGCCCTCCCGCCCGTTTCGTAAGGCGCACTTGGTGTGGGTGGAGATAAATCTCTTTGGATTTTCGCCTTTTGCCTCCATGTCCGTTAAAAGGTATCTTTTACACGATAGGCAGTAAAGGAAACTGCGGTCCTGTCGTAGAGTGCAGCCCTTATGTTGACTCTTCATGGAGTGGCGGACCACCTGCTTACAGGTCTCACAATAATGAAAAATTAGACGTTGGCGAGGTAAGCAGCTGGGACGAGGCATGTCTGTAAAAAAATAAATCCATATTTAAAACACAAAATAGCTTAAACGTAAATTTTGCATCTGTAGGTGGTAGAACATATTGATGTACATACTTATACACTTAGAAAAAGTAGCATTTAAATTGTTCCAAGTCACATCGTAGTAGTGAATATTATTCGAAGTAGAACACCTAAAGTATGTAATAAACTTAATAATCAAAACTCAAAGTCTATTAATTTTGATCAAGGCTTTTTCTATCTCTCTAGGTTTAGAACTTATTGATGTACCTACTTTTAAACTTAGAAGAAAGTAACATATATATTGTTCCAAACTCACTGCAGAATATTGATCAAGGTTTGAAAGAACGGAGCTGACGTCTTGCTAGGCAGGCTGATAATTCAAAAATGAGTGAAGAACTGGCTTCAACACTTTATTTATATATGAAATACACAAAGCAACTACGAACAAAGACCTACTGACGTCATGCCATTGAGATGATATAGTTAAACAAAATGTATTCATTTAAACAAGATTCAAAATCAAACAGCTGATAAAGTGTAACATTAATAACTTGACATTAAATTGTAACAGAGTTTATTAATTTTGATCAAGTTATTTTCTATCTCTTTAGGTTTAGAACATTAATGTACCTACTTATGAACTTAGAAGAAAGTAACATGTAAATTGTTCCAAACTCACATCGTGGTAATGAGTATTATACGTAAGAGAATAGCTAAAGTCTTTAATAAATTTCATAAACACAACTTCAAGTCTATTAATTTTGATCAAGTTATTTTCTATCTCTTAAGGTTTAGAACTTATTAATGTACCTACATATGAACTTAGAAAAAAGTAACATATAAATTGTTCCAAACTCACTGCAGAATATTGATCAAGGTTTGAAAGAACGGAGCTGACGTCTTGCTAGGCAGGCTGATAATTCAAAAATGAGTGAAGAACTGGCTTCAACACTTTATTTATATATGAAATACACAAAGCAACTGCGAACAAAGACCTACTGACGTCATGCCATTGAGATGATATAGTTAAACAAAATGTATTCATTTAAACAAGATTCAAAATCAAACAGCTGATAAAGTGTAACATTAATAACTTGACATTAAATTGTAACAGAGTTTATTAATTTTGATCAAGTTATTTTCTATCTCTTTAGGTTTAGAACATTAATGTACCTACTTATGAACTTAGAAGAAAGTGACATGTAAATTGTTCCAAACTCACATCGTGGTAATGAGTATTATACGTAAGAGAATAGCTAAAGTCTTTAATAAATTTCATAAACACAACTTCAAGTCTATTAATTTTGATCAAGTTATTTTCTATCTCTTAAGGTTTAGAACTTATTAATGTACCTACATATGAACTTAGAAAAAAGTAACATATAAATTGTTCCAAACTCACTGCAGAATATTGATCAAGGTTTGAAAGAACGGAGCTGACGTCTTGCTAGGCAGGCTGATAATTCAAAAATGAGTGAAGAACTGGCTTCAACACTTTATTTATATATGAAATACACAAAGCAACTACGAACAAAGACCTACTGACGTCATGCCATTGAGATGATATAGTTAAACAAAATGTATTCATTTAAACAAGATTCAAAATCAAACAGCTGATAAAGTGTAACATTAATAACTTGACATTAAATTGTAACAGAGTTTATTAATTTTGATCAAGTTATTTTCTATCTCTTTAGGTTTAGAACATTAATGTACCTACTTATGAACTTAGAAGAAAGTAACATATATATTGTTCCAAACTCACTGCAGAATATTGATCAAGGTTTGAAAGAACGGAGCTGACGTCTTGCTAGGCAGGCTGATAATTCAAAAATGAGTGAAGAACTGGCTTCAACACTTTATTTATATATGAAATACACGAAGCAACTACGAACAAAGACCTACTAACGTCATGCCATTGAGATGATATAGTTAAACAAAATGTATTCATTTAAACAAGATTCAAAATCAAACAGCTGATAAAGTGTAACATTAATAACTTGACATTAAATTGTAACAGAGTTTATTAATTTTGATCAAGTTATTTTCTATCTCTTTAGGTTTAGAACATTAATGTACCTACTTATGAACTTAGAAGAAAGTAACATGTAAATTGTTCCAGAGTGATAAATCTTAATAGAATTATCACGCAATCAAAATTTCGAATTTCGCGCACATATCAAATGATCCATTTAAACAAACCATATGGTGAACACATGAGGCATCAGCTGAGGATGTTTATGTGGTCATCGCATTTTGAAATTTTGCGCACTTATCAATTGCTGCATTAAAACAAGACTGTGGAAGATATGGGCCTCTGGTTAGGGTTAGGGTTAGGTTAGGGTTAAGGTTAGGGTTAGGGTTAGGGTTAGGGTTAAGGTTAGGGTTAGGGTTAGGTTAGGGTTCAGTTGAGAAGAAAGAGTACCTATGGCGCTCGGAGCCCATGGGTAAATAAATTTTCGAGTGCGCGTAGCGCACTCGAAAATTTATTTACCCTATAATCCGAAAAATTTCGAGGGCGCGAAGCGCCCGAGAAATTTTGAGGCCCCCCCCGCGGCGCGTCGTGTATGAAGTGTATGAAGGTCAAAGGTCAGGTCAAGGTTGAGGGTAAAAGTGTTAAGTATTGTGATAATTTTGAGTTGTAAACTTTAAGTTTGGAACTTGGTCAAAATCTGGAAAATCAGTCATTTTTCGAGAAAAACTTGGAAATTTTCCATTTGCATACACGTGCATACAACATGGATTTGTTAAGCAAATGGGTGCATACCTTATATCATTGGAAAGCTCTTTTCATTGTGATTCCAATGGCGTATTGTATGCATCATGTATGATACCTTCCTGACGAGCTACATGCGTTTGAAAACTAGATTGATTTTGCAAAATTTTAAAAAGTCAATTTTTTTCCATCGTTTGTCTATCTTCAAGGCTGTCATACAGCAAGTTTTTTTAGGAAGTGGGTGCATACCGTATATCATTCGAAAGCTCTTTTCATTCTCATTCTAATGGTGTATCGTATGCACTACGTATGACAATTTCCAGGGGAACTACATGTCGTTCCATCCTCATATGTAAGTAGATGTTATTTCAAAACTTTAATCCCAACTTCCATTCAAATCTTGGAGGCAATACTCCTTTGAAAAGAAATCAAAACACCAATTTTGTACTCATAATAACATTGATATTTTGAAGATTACAAAAAAGCGTTACGATACAGAAAGCTAGAGAGTCTACAAATTGTCCAAGATCGGGAACGGTGGTATCTTCCGCAGGTCCACTTGCAGACTGACCTTCGTCTTTCGCGGTGCATCGGGACATCGCCTCGGAGTTTCTGATTCAATAAAGGAGAACTCTATCAAGTTCTTTAGCTTCTCGTCGTCAGGTTCAAGTCTCAACTTCAGCCGCTTTGTGTGCACTCTTTCTGGAGCGTTCCACACCTTAACACTAATGCGTGCTTCTATCGGTGGTGTTGTCTGATCTTCGCTGACATGTGAGTCAACCAAATCGAATATGTTAGATGTCGATCCCTCGGTTGGAACAGGCGATTGAGGTGGTGTGTTGGGGCCTACCATTTTGACTATCTCTTTCAATTTCACAACAACTTCAGGATTGGAATTGGTACAATTTCAGGACTTATATACTTTCTAAACAAAGGAATTCCCAACAGCCAATCAGAATTGTTCTAATTCTCCCTCCTTTGGCTATATAAGACGTGGGATAGTTCCAATTGTTATCTGTTCTAATCCTCACTACTACCATGGCAGGAAGCTCAAACAACATTATCTTATCGGGGAACACAACGGAACCCATTGAAGGTGGTAAACTCGATACGGTGATTGGAGAAATAAAAGATAAGTCCAGGAGTGGTGAGATATTCTTCTCTGGTACCTCCTCTGGGATATTCCTCATTGGTGGAAAACTGGATACGGTTATGAGACTATCATGTGGTTGTGAAGTATACTTGTGGAGAGTACTTGTAGTGACGGCCCTGCAACTTCGGAGCAGTCAGCCAGTCGTTTGCCCCGTCCACATGAAGGAGCATGACTACTCAAATAACACTGCTTTCCATCAGTGGGGAGAGGGCTTTCTCTCTGAGATGGCCATCATGTACCCTAACGTATTTTCGCATATTTAATTAAACATACATAGTAAATGTTCTCTTTTTCACTTTGTAAACTATTATGGAATTTGGGGAATCATATTATCAATATTTGACAAAAGAACACAAAATAGAAATGAAGGATTCAATGGTCACAATGGACACAATGGTCACAATTGTCTCAATCGAAGACAAACCATAATGATAATAAACAATTCTCCATGCATATAATATATATAGATATATATAGATAGATAGATAGATAGATAGATAGATAGATAGATAGATAGCCTTCAACATAATCATTCAAAAAAAAATAACAAGTTCAGCATTAGAACATCTGCGTACTCATCCTCAACACAATTAGAACATTACGTACTCATCCTCAATACAATTAGAACATTATGTATTCATCCTCAATACAATTAGAACATCTGCGTACTCATCCTCAACACAATTAGAATATTACGTACTCATCCTCAATACAATTAGAACATTATGTATTCATCCTCAATACAATTAGAACATCTGCGTACTCATCCTCAACACAATTAGAACATTATGTATTCATCCTCAATACAATTAGAACATTATGTATTCATCCTCAACACAATTAGAATATTACCTACTCATACTCAACACAATTACAGCGATCCTCAACGTTTCAATCCTCACACTTTGCCATTCATGTTCAAATTAACAACTCTAGAACATTTAAATGTACCTAACCGAACTCACATCATCAACACATTACACTATTCTCTTCACAAATAACACAAAACAGTACACTTGTGTTCGCAATCAACACTTCAAATAACAGACGACTACAACCACAAGATCAAGTTAAAAAACAAATCGGTACATTAGGTTCAAATTCAAAATGTACTAATCCTGGGACAGTATGAGCCCTTTTAATACTACTCCCATGCGTCATTGAATCTACTGAAAATCTATTCTTGAGAGAGAAAGGGATACTAAAAAGTAGTCCACCAATGTGGCATTGAAACTGTGCAAGATACATGACTGAAGTGAAGTGGTCGTGCTAAACATCAGGATCACAGGGCGTCTTTGGGATCACACTATTATCACTGCACCAGCTGGTCGTATGGAAAAAGATTGAATCTTCTTTTAATTCGCTGATTGATTCTGTCGATAATGTAGCTTGCGTGCACATCTAAACCGTCGTTTGTCAGGCCTACATGCAGGGTTGGCATATTTTTTTAAATACGAATTTTTGTGGTTTTTTAAATAGGTCAAATGCTTCACTGTATAATTTGGATTTGTGCAAGACATTTGAGGGTACGTTATTGTTACTGATTTCAGTTAATGGGGAAATTATTTGACATCAAATATCAAATCGGATTTTCTGCTTAACCGGCATATGTTGTCCACCGTGGAAAAATGTATTATGGATTAATTCGTGCTGTTGTAAATTATTGGGATGATAAAAGATACTAAGATAGTTAAAAATATCACCTGATTGATTCTTATAATAGAAGCTCGATCAAAACCTGTGTCATCTTACTATTTTTCAATTATGCTACATTCTGTATGGCCTATTCCTTCTCTTATGTGCGTCAAATACATTCAATACTTTTTGCATCAAAAACTCTATTGTGCATTACAGACCGCAATATCATTGTCTATCAAAGAGATATCATAAATGGAAACTGATTGAAACTGACCAAACTAGCACAATTGATGGTAGAGGAACAATTACGACAGTTCTGTAGGCCGACATCTGCTGATGAGGTGAGTCTTTAAAATATGTGATTCTTTGCCACTGCCTCCGAATGTTTTGGTTTTAGCAGCATTGAGTTTTTCTGCTGTTAATCCTTGGAGCATTTCGTAGCAGGATGACTTCGATCAACAGTTATAATGTATAAATATGTAGGGCTATTCTTGTCACTGCCTCCGAATGTTTTGGCTTTAGCAGCATTGAGTTCTTCTGCTGTTAATCCTTGGAGCATTTCGCAGCAGGATGACTTCGATCAACAGTTATAATGTATAAATATGTAGGGCTATTCTTGTCACTGCCTCCGAATGTTTTGGCTTTAGCAGCATTGAGTTCTTCTGCTGTTAATCCTTGGAGCATTTCGCAGCAGGATGACTTCGATCAACAATATATTCAATTAATATCAACGGTAAATTTCATCAATGTTTTGCTACGGCGTAGGTTAACTGTAATTTTATCAATAGAATGTGAGCGGTCTGCGAACCCACTTTATGCGTCAAGATCATACCCACAAGTTTTATGATGTGTAAATTATACATGTTATAATTATAATGCAATATATTTACACATCATTAAACTTAGTTTCATCTTGACTCATTAAGTGGATTCGCAGGATGCTCGCATTTTATTGATAAAACTACAGTTCATCTACGATATATGTTTTGGCAAAATATTGGGGCATGTCTAGAAAACATTCTAAAAATGTTTTAAGATAACATTTTCATAATATTCTCATGTATTGTCATTTGAACATATAACATTTTTGGAATGTTTTTATAGCAAATTCACGACATTTTCTGAAGTGTTAGAATGTTTTTTGTTGGGAATTCACGTAAGAGTTGTGTAAGATAATATCAGAGAGAAATTTGAGACATTTTATTAGAATTTTACCAAATAATTTGCTATTTGCTAAAAATTGGCAAATCATCAGTTATGTTAGATAAATATTTGATAAAATGTTAGTAGAAGTTTAGTAAAATGTTGTCAAGTATTTGCCAAATATTTAACAAAAGCATCTGGTGTGTTCGTTCCGGGCAGTTCCCTTTGGACTTCAAAGCGCTGTCAAACAAAACATCGACGAACTTGTCAGCAAAGGCATCCTGCTACCGGTCAGTTCAAGCTCCTGGGCTACACCAATCGTAACTCCTCTAAAGAGTGATGGTCGACCTAGGATTTGCGGCGACTTCCGAGTCACGGTCAATCCCCACCTTAAGCAAACAGCCAATACCACCAGGCAAGTGGAGGACATGTTCAATGGATTGGCAGGATCAATGGTCTTCTCTAAGGTGGACTTAACCAATGCCTACCTGCAAGTTCCACTCGACGAGGCTTCCAAAGAACTGACGACGGTGCACACCATTTGGGGACTCTACCAGTATCAATTCCTACCGTTCCCCTAGTTGCCGGTCCATGGATAATTATACATGATCCATGAAATCTGGATAATTATTATATAAAAAAATTAAGAAACTCGCAAGAAAAATAATATTCAGTGACATATATTGATAAATAATTCTTGAAACATGGTTAAGAAGTATGAATAAACTTTTTTGAATACAGTTTGTATGTTTTCATTCGAATTAATTTTTCAATCACATTTGCCATGGTTAAATCATCCATTATCAATGAGTCTTGGATAATTCCAGTGACCAAAGATAATTCCAGTGACAAAGATATTTTAAAAAAGGGCATGATTTCTCGTGAAAGTTTTATTAGACGTAATCAAAAAGCAGTGCTGAAACACTCTTACAACTATGAGTTAGTTATTTTCAAATAGGTATCTTTAATGGTTAAAACATCTATGATCAGTGACTCATGGATAAATCACTGAAAATAGATATTATAAAAAGGCATAATCTCTCGTGAAAATTCATTAATGACTTACAGGCCCTAAGCAAATAAGAAAAAGTGCTAACACAATTTTACATCTCTATGTCAAAACTTTGTAAGCGTTTTTGAATTTATATTTGATGGACGGTAAAAAGATCGATGATCAGTGATCCGTTGTTAAAAGAATGCATATGATAGAGAGAATGATATAAGATGTAATGAAAGTCATCAAAGAGAAACAGCCTATTCTCAAACGTTAAGATCGGATATTGACGAAAAGACTTTTTGTTACCACGTGTATGATTTCTTCACCGTACTGCAATCCATCCAAAAAAAAATATTTGTTTACAGAGAAAAGTTTCAATTTTAATTTCACCCATTAAAATAGAAAATTTTTTATAAGCCTTTATTTGACTAAGAAGGGAAAAACAGCTGGAAAAGTTAACACAGCAGTAGAATGTATTATATGGGCGGAAAGCAAGATAAATTTGTATAACGTGAAAAGGGAAATCCGTCGTATGTTGACCATTCCATTCCAATAGTCGCAGACTTGATTCTTTCAAATGCGAAAGTTTTGCGAATTACAAACACTTCTCGTCAATGTACTATTGATCTAAAATTTTCACAAGTTGGATAATTTTGACGCCGCATTATGGTTTCAGTCACTGAGAATAATCTCTGAATTCGGGAGCGAGCATTTGAACCTCTTATTGTCATCTGCTAAGTGCGTGCGCGTTTTCAGGAATTTCTATCAAGCCTTTAACCAATTAACTTCTATATTTTTTCATTTGATTGTATGATGAACTACGCAACTACGCAATAGACAGGGACATCACTTTATCACGAACATGCGTTGATGCTGTGTGAGCATGTGAACAGCTGATTTCGGTATCCAGGAACTTGAAATATTTGTTACAGATTGAGAACTAAAACAAAAAATAATAATCACTCATACTTCAACACCAATCAACAATGAAACAAAATATTTATTGTTAGGCCCCTTCTTCCATGGAAATAAATCATAAACTTAATACTAACTTAATATCCGCGTTTGGAATTGTATTATTTTATGATTATTTGGTTTCTCGCTCTGCAGGTCACCATCAAGGCGTCAGGGCATAGTAGTGTCCACCAGTGCCCAATTCCGGGAAATTTATTATTCCGTTATCCCTGCTTATATTTCTAACACATCTTAAAATGGACGAAAGTTGATAACAGCAATCAAACATCAAACATGACAGAGTACATGTGCTAAAGTTTTTTACTATATGCCCACAGTGATATAATAACATCACTTTTTATTTATTTTAACACTGCGGTGCTTAATTTTATGGTAAGTCTATATAATTTCTATAAGTCTTGCTCAATAAGTTAAAGCATAGAGTGCCTATATAAATATACTCTATGGGTTTATTCATAAACAAAAAAAAATTGAAAATTGAAAATTTTTATTTGTTTTAATGAAAGATTCGCCCATTCTTGTTTAAAACTAAATTAACGGAAAGTTTCGTTGCCTTCGTCATCTACGGTACACTGAAATTAAGCTGACTGTCTCTGGTGTTTATGGGAGATTTGTGAATGGTGGAATATAAAAGAATCTCTTAAACATTTTGAGGATATTGACTTCCTACGCAGCGGTGCTATTTTTTTCAACAGCAATGTTCGGATCAAAAGAGGAGAAGAAAATTTATGGTGGAGAGCAACTCAACTCAACTCAACTCGTTTCCCCCATGATGCTGGCGACATCGCGACGAAAAAGAACACCTGCAGAATCTAGATGCCTCATCCCCACAGATCATTCCAATATTTATTTCAGTTTTCTTTATGAAAAATCAATTAATGACGAGAAATACTCCATCATAAATTTCAATTCAAGGTTTTTGCCGCTGTCAAAAGCAGAAAAGTTGAAGCTGAAAAAAGTAAGTAACTACGTTGGTTTAAGAAGAACTCAATCTATATCTTTTTTTTTAGCTGAAATATCATTCAAAAAATGTTTAGAGGTTACTAGAATCTTCATTAAACGAACCATCGTGTATACAGCAATAAAACTTTTAACTCGGACAAGAGTAAAATTTAGTCTAGGGCATACATAATCAAATTACGTTACCGATACGAATTTATACGTGTCGATAGACACTCCCCTGTACATTGCTAGTTTTAGTCATGAATGTTTAGCATGGATTTTCAGTAAAACTGGCAGCTCCGGGAAACTCCGGTGTCACTAATATTTCGTAATACTTATATGTTTCTCCATATCTACTGAGAATTTGAAAGAACTGCAACATCTGCGAGAAACTACATTGCATGGCCAAAATTATAAAACGGTTTTTATTTCTAAATTTCATTTTTTCTTGAAGCTGTGATAAATAAAAAGTTAGAAATTGTGATTATTCCGATCGAATGATCCCGGTGTATGTCAAGTTTCCAATTAAAATGAAGATCGAGTATCTTTTGTAATGCTTCCAGGCAAATGTACATATCTTCAATATTTCAAGACATTTAAATCTAGCCGTCTGGCTAGTAAGGTGTACCAACAAGTTTTGGAATGGCCTGTTCTG
Source organism: Prostheceraeus crozeri (assembly GCA_907163375.1). Lineage (NCBI taxonomy): Eukaryota > Metazoa > Platyhelminthes > Polycladida > Euryleptidae > Prostheceraeus > Prostheceraeus crozeri. The sequence goes on from CAJQUW010001853.1 coordinate 119,668, forward strand.
ATAGAAAAATTTACTTGCATTTTTTTCGAGTGCAAACTCCTTAAAGAAAAACAAACTTTCCGAAACAAATCGATAATACAATCTGCAATGGGGTTATTTTACTGTTTTAGGGGGGGGGGTTGGGTCGAATACGGCTACTTTTTTCTTATGACCTTAATAAATTTTCAAATAAATGTTGCAAATTCCTTTTACCCTCAAATGTGCGTCCTGTGTATGTAGGCCTACTTAAGAAATTTATAAGTTAATATTAGAAAATTCATTTTGAGTGTTTTAAGTTTGGGCGTGAAAACAGTAAAACTTGCAGAAGTGTCGAATGGGCTTGGGTAATTCGGGTCTAATTTTGTTTTTACAAGATCAAGTATGCTTACAGGTAAAAATATCCGATTTTGTAACTGCATAGTTAAATTCGACATACGTGGATAGTATTACGACGTTATAGCCTAAAGGTAATCTGTCGAAAAAAAATGATGAACGAAGTTTGTGGGAAGAAAATCACGACCTCGCCACTTACGTATTTATCCGATTTCAATTCAACTGGTATGTATGGTAAGGCAATTTATCAGAGAATTCAATCGTGTAAAAGAATTTTGAGGTCAGTCATCTTTGTGAATAATACAAGCAAAATTTGCAAAAAAGACCAAAAAAAGTCTACACTATCATTTGCAAATTTTTGTCTCCTGAAGCCACATCAGAGAGTTGGTCAATATATTTTACTCTGGTATTTCCAAATACGCTCTACAGGGCTTTACTTTTCCGGAAAAAACGGATTTTCGGTTTTTTCTCGTTGGCTAAATAGTAGTAACTAGACCCAATTAGTACTGGCGTAGATTTATAATGGTAAGTGAAGCGCAGCTTAGGAATGGTATACAGATCTCACGGGAGATCTTACATGCCTATCACATGACCAGTTATCCTGATCACACTCCTGCACCGAAAAAATTGTCATTTTAAATGATAGCCTCATAAAATAGTTCCAATATACATGTAATTTGATGTAGCCTGTTTAATTTTTAAAATCTTGTCACAAGTCATGTAGGCCACATGTGGACAATTCCATGTGTTCGTACGTTTCATTTTGGAACTATTTTCATGCATATCTCCAATATAAATGGTAATCTAATATAAACGCCATCATGATAATATGGTAAATGGCTTCGATTAATACTGCGCTTATCATGGAGAAAATTTGGATCAATGCTGTTCGTACGTTTCGTTTTTTACTCATACTCAATATTATCTTTCAGTTAACTTAAATTATCAAAGTTATTGTTGAAGTTTATATTTTTGAAAATCTTGATGCTGAGGATAGGCCTGTGTATGCCTACTACGAAAAACAGGGTAGGCATATTAAAAAAACCCATGGGTTTTTTGGTTATTTAAATAGCTTTTTTCTTGTTATTTTTTAAATCAGTCGTATTTTAATGTTCATAAGACGAACTATCGATAAGCAATATGACTGGAATTTTTGACCTGACATTCCTCAATGCCTCAAGGAAGAGAATCCTCCGGATTTTTCCGGAATTCCGGATTTTTTTGAAAATCATGTGGGTCATTTTTGAGATTCGTCAAAAAATGCAATAAAATCAAATAGGAGGGGGGGGGTTAAGTATAAAATACATGGGCCCCTCTCAAACCATGGACTTCAACTTCATAAAGTCTAACATAGGCCCTTTTTAAACCAAGTCAACTTCATTAAGTCATACATGGATTCCCTATTGATCCATGTCGACTTCCTAAAGCGAAACATGGACCCTTTCATTAAACTAAGTCTACTTCCTGAAGCGATGCATGGGCCCCCTCTTAGATAAATCAACTTCATAGAGCCATGCATGGGCCCCCTCTTGATCCATGTCAACTTCCTAAAGCGAAACATGGACCCCTTCATTAAATAGGGTTGGCATATTTAAAAACCCCATTTGAAAAACCCATGGGTTTTTTGGGTTTTTTAAATAGCTTTTTTCTTGGGTTTTTTATTAAAAGGGTTTTTTAAATTAGTCGAAATTTAATATTCTTAAAACGAGCTATCGATAAGCAATATGACTTGAATTTTGACCTGACATTCCTCAATGCCTATCTCTGCCCGTGAATATTCAAGTGGTCGTGGTATATGTCCCCCGTCCTTCATTTATGAATGCATGATAATTAATACATTATAAATTCATTTCAAAAAATATGAATAATCGAATGAATGCATTTCGAGCACTCTCAAATCAGCTTGAAAATTTTAGTAAATTTACGAAATGGAACTTCTGCGGCCTTGCTTTTACGGCGCGAAGTCCCACTTTGTAGCACAAAATTCGCTACATACGTTACACCGGTACATTGTTGTATGGTTTAACTGTTAGCTACCGGTAAAGTTTCATTATTACAACTCTCTCGTTTTCGCTTATTTTGTTAAAACATATCGGCACATCAGTTGACCACTTGACCACGAAAAAATATATATAATCCAAGTTAACGTTCAACAAATCACACAGTCAACAGTCAAGAGGAAATTTAAATCTCGTTACCGGATTTTTCAATTATTGATGAATAAATGATGGTAAATTTAGGTAAAATGTAAAAGACCATCTATCAGGTTATATGAAAATCGTACCAGCTATGCATATGCATGTGCATTGCGAAGGCATACCGGCTATCGATATATTGCCCACGTATAATTAATTATAAATAGTGGCATTAGTGCCCTAACGACAGTTCATGATATGAAACTAGTCCTCATAATAATACACAAAGATATCGATTTATGATACCTGTAACGATTACGATGTGATTTCGATTACACTGATCATACGATACGATCAAACTAGCTTGTAGATAGTAGTAATAGTTGTCTTGTTGGGGATGTGCGAATAAATTGATAATACAGGGGAAAATGAGAGCAATGTTCAAAATATTTAAAAAACCCAAGTACTTGTATTCTAAAAAACCAAGGGAAAACCCACATATTTAAATAACCCATGAGTTTTTTGGGTTTTTTTAAATCGGGTTGGGTTTTTTACCAACCCTGACGAAAAATGAGGTAAGCTTACAATCATGAATTTTTGTACTCAGTAGTATTAAATATGTGCAAGATCTTTGTTCGGAAACTTCCTTAGAGTCAGTTAATGTAATGAAAAAACGTCTGTATGAAAATGGATTTAAGCCTAACTCAATTACACCAAAATCAAAATCCAATACTAAAAGTAATGAAAATCAAATTAACCTTTGTGTTGATTTCATTAGTGATAGCTACTTAAGAAAAATTAATAAACTGGTCAGTAAGTATGAACTTCCTGTTCGTGTTACCTGCAAACCCGGTCAAACTTTAGTTAATAGCATAAATACTATTGAAAACAATAACAAATGTAATTGTAAACTGTGCAGGGATATTGGACCTAAATATATGTGTAACGATAAATACATTGTGTATAATTTTGAATGTAAAATTTGTCATAAAAATTACATTGGTCAAACTTGCCGACCTTTAAAGTTACGGCATGATGAACACAGACGTAGTTTGAACTGTCAAGATCGTAAAAGTGCACTATCTGAACATTGTTTGACTGACCATGTCGATAGAATGATGAACATCGATAATTTCCAGCTTTCTGTCCTAAATAAACAAAAGAATTCGATGCAAACTAAAATGGCCGAAGCACGCTTCATAGCGTTGAACAAGCCACAAATCAACCGCAAACATGAATTGATCTAACGAGTCGTCACTGCCTAATCATTTTTATATTTAAGCCAACTGCCTGTTCATTTACTTACCCCCTTGATACTGTCCACCGTGACGAAACGCGTCGGGGAACTTTATTTTTTAAAAAAATAAATAAATCGTCTAAATTGAGGGAGAGCTATCTTTTTGTATACAACGTGGAAAATTACAATCATGAAGTATAGAAAGATATCCTTAGATTTTAGGGCCCTCAATTTATAGGCTATTCAATATTTTCTTGCAATTCTCTAAAATTATCACAGTTACTATTTAAGTTAAAAACCTAATCACAGGATAAATAGGCCTATATTAGTATGCCTAACACTTAAAACGTTACATATCCTGATATTTTATTTCATGTTAAACATATTGAAAGCCATAAAGTTACTTTTAGCAAAAGCTGAAGATCATAAATAGATGGTATTATGAAGATCATAATTTCTTGGTATTCTCTTTCTTAGGGCGACAGAGTTTTCCTTACGATGTACGACAAATTATTTCCAGTGAGGTTAGTTTGCCGGGGATCTTCAAAATTAATGACGGAATCAGCGACTATATTGGAAAACACTCTCAGTGATTGTGAAGACACTGACGACGTTTTGAGCAAAGTTTGGAAGAAAATGAAAAGTTAGTTTCGAACTCGTTTTCGTTGATGGTTTTGCAGCATTATTTGTTTTGCTTATAATCTGTTTGATGCCAGCTTCTGTTTCGAAAATTACGGTAAAATCTTCGTTTGATCCTCATACTGATCTTCATGTGAATGCCGACTCTTGCCATTCTACAAGTCATTCTACAGTCATTTGCAAAGACGGTAACATTTCGGATAAAAAATTTGCAACTTGAGTTACTGGGGATTTACAGAAATGTTAAAATGTGGCCGACAGCCCTACCCTATATACCGTTATCAATGGGCCTTCCTGAGTATAGCACCGTCTTACTACAAAACGTTCTACTCAACGGTACAACTTTAACCCCCTTGTTTAAAAATCTACACTCAACGCTAGCTGTTAACAAAATTTCCAAGAAAAATCGATTTGCAGGGCACATCGAAAGCGCTAAGAAGCTTGCCTCTGCTGAACTAGGATCTCGTAAATGCGAATAGGATCGATAATGGTTACTGACTTTCTATAATACTGCGCTGTTGATGGAATCGGATGCTTGAAATACGGCTTTTAAGATGAGGGGAAGGAGGGAAGGACAGGGAAAACATGGAATTTTTTCAGAAATCGTGTGGACACCCTTGTAACACATGAAAGCACTCTTGTATTTCTATCAGCTTTTGAGTATTTTGTCTTTCCTGGCTGCATGGTCAGGTGAGTTGGTTACGAGTCCGCTAAACTATTTAAACCTGCTCTCCTTATGTTTGTGTTTGAGAAGAGCAATGTATATAAGTACTCAGGGACAGCAGGTTTACGTTTAAAAACAAATCAGTTCTTTCAGATGATTTTTGGGTTACGTGGATTTCTGAGATATGCCGTAATTGGGGGGGGGGGATGCTAGGGGTATGCATCTGGTTTGGGAAGACGTGCAACAAATTTGATTTTCCTATAAAGTTGAAATATCTCACGCTCTTTAATGTGTTATAGTCGTTATCATGTACAATATCTTTGAATTCTCATGTCACGTTAATCAAACAGTAGGTTATCTGGAGGTAGTAGGCCTACAGTATTACTTTACTCACCTATGCGGGGTTGACAGCATCCACGATAAACTAGCCTCGAGTCAGGCCGAATTAAGCTTACTGTTGAAAACATTAATGAAACACAAACTATAAATATTGGAGAACCTCATCTGTACGGACTGTACCAACCATACAGGTGCCTATGACTCACATATACTCTCATGAGTAACTCTGCGACTTTATCACAAACAGAGCGACAAAAAAGCGAATTTTCACGCTCCGCTAACCAATACCCAGAATCCATGGTTAGACCGTATATACGAGCTCAATTATGTGTAAAGAGGGTAAAAGTGGAGTTCTGTATGTGAATACCTACTGCAAATGAGAGGTTGAATGAATGGTTTCTTCCTCTGAATTTGAAGGATAGAAAATCGAGAGTCAATTTAATCTTAGAAATTTTGTATGACGTTGCTCTCATTCATGGTCAAAGCTGCTAAGTACTCGAAACCTTAAATTTCGCCCAATTTGCCTCCACCCTGTATACTCTTCTGCTATACAGAAATTTGTTTAAAGATATAGTAGTTTCTGAACTGAAGTATGTTTCCTCATATCAGACTTTTACCAGTTAGTTGAGTACCTATAAGGGATCGATGATGTCATTACTACATGTAGGAGGAAACCCCATCTATTTGTTATTGAGAAAAGAAAATAGCGGAGTTCTTAGCTGTCATTTGTGGTCTGTCTGAATGACGTGACTTCCACACTCGATCTGGCAGTTTGTCGTGTATGCTGCTGGTCAAACGAGCCCATGTTACGTCTTCAACGGAACATGTTTTAGGATTCATCAATCACCGTATTCACATGACTTTAACATTCTGGATTGATGGGTGAATGATTAAGAAATTAAGATCGATATGCTTCTCTTCTGCGTTCGAGGTCGAGGATGAAGTGATGCATGTTCTGAACACCATTGACGAATCAAGGCATCGACGAGAAGTGGATCTTCTGATGACTCACTGTCAAAGAGTTATCGATTGTGGTGGTCACTATGTAACGCCGACACATTCCTGAGCGATAGGTGACTTTCTGACTTCATTTCGTTATTTGCAGTGTTTCACCTTACATACGTTGGTGTTTGACTGTACCTACATTTATAATCCTTGAAACTGCGTACATGAATAAATAATTAGCTTTCGTGTAAACTCAAAAAATTTGTTTTTTATAGCCATTGGAAATTCGCGTTGCAGTGATGGGCGATGCGAGTTTTAGAATAGCTATGTATCAATCAATTTGAGATATCTATAGCTCAGAATGTTGAATACTAATAGAACTCGAATAAGAAGTTTACTTGGTCAAATTTTGAAGTCTATTGGTATAAAATTCTCCTTTTAAAAGATCAGTTCTCAGAACTTATGAAACAGCGTATTATAATGTAGTAATTCTTCATAAACCCTTTTCATGCCATATGTCTTATGATTTGTGTTTTCTCTGTCTGAGTGTACTGATGATGATGTGTTGAGCGCATCGAAAAAGCTAAGAACTCCGCTATTTTCTTTTCTCAATAACAAAGAGATAGGGTTTCTTCCTATATGTAGTACAGACTTTTACCATTACGGTTTACATGGTTTTTATAAATTATTTGGTTGTATGGTAATTTTTATACAATTCCATGCAGATGAAGAAATACTACCGACGAGGGACTAGGCCTGATTTTCGTAAATAGGATAGAAATTTCCTTGGGTCTAGGCATTCGTCTAGAATAACAACAGAAATAGAGAGTTTTGGTATGACTGGTGTTACTTTTCTTGTCATCCCGTTTAAGACAGAAAATGAATTTAACAGGAATGTCGTTAAACCTTCCACATTGACATTTGTACATAAATGCCTGTGTAGTATAATTCTATAAACCAACCAACGATACATCCTATTGTTTCGATAGAAATTTCTTTATCTCTCACGAATATGGCTCCGACAACTTATCGAAATTTTACTGTCTCATTGCTTAGCACTGAAGAAACTTACCATAGTTGCGGTTCTTCTACAGGTCATACGATCCATAGTATTGAATGCATCATTTTTAATAAATACTCATACTCGTGATGGGTAACATATAAAGATACATTTTTCTCATGCTTTACTGTTATTTAACAAATCCAACAGATAATAAGTAATATGTAGTTAAGATTATTTAAAACGTACCAAGTCGACTGAATGATATCCTTCACCGAACTTGTTAAAGGAGAAATGGCCAGAGTGCCAATAAATGAGGATTTACTATGCTATGAATGATTTTGGGTTGCAACATTTTTTTTAAAATTGGGGAAGGAAATGTTGAAGTGTGTCATTAACGTTCAATTGTCTCACTTTTGACTCGACTGTTTCCATGGCCATACAGGCATATTTTATTTTTTATCTTCTTATCATTTTCATAGAGTTGAGTTCGGAGTAGAGTTTCACTATTTCTTTACGTTACACATCATGGTTTGAATTATTATCATTGAACTAGATATTTTTAAACAACCATTTTGAGGAGTTATTAGCTGTGAATTTCACCTATCTCAGCTAAACATACCCTATTTCCTCTAATATAAGGAACACTTTTAACAATCGTGGTCTCTGCATCCCTGATTATATCAATTAAGTGTGAATAGTATTCCATTGTGAATTATTAAATTCAACCTTGATGGTGAATGATGCTTTTCAGTTTCTCAGACGCAATTGCAGAACTTATCTGACCAGAGGTTTGAGGACCAGAACCAAACAACTATCATGAAAAAAATCAGTAAGATTATATCGACCTTCACTAAATGCTATTAATTAATATTTGTCGTACTTACTTTCAGACGACTTACATGAAGCAATGCAGGTGAATCATACCGACATGTTCAAGAGGCTTGAGCTAATGGAGAGAAGAATGAATCATAAAATGAACAAGATAGCGATCGCTGATCTTCCAGTGCATTTGAAAAGTTTTGATGATGAAGTAAGTTGAAATATTTTTCTATTGCTCCCTTTTATTAGATATATAATTCCATCTGTTGTAATAGACCTATATAATGTGACGGTTTCAGTCGGACGGAATAATTTCTGAATAGTTGTCAGTTCACAGAAAAGACACAATGATGATGGAGCTGTAGCACTCAATGATGAAATGCTAATAAATATTAAAGTAAACTTCAGAATTGATGACATCGTCATTAATAAGGTAGGTTCAGACATGAGAGCTGAGATCTGAGACTTCAGCCACTATCCAATTAAACCGCAGAATTGGAGTCGTCGTCGTCGTCGGTTTTAAACGTCAATCAAACATAAGGTGCGACAAATTACTTGCTGAGACCCACCAACTTCGTCAGCCGTCATTTTGTTTGGGGCGACTCGGCACGTTTGCCGAAAGATAGTGTGAACAGGTCCTGAGACAAGCTTGTCTGAACGATCTGAGCGAGGTCTGCGAGATGAACTCCACGAAGAAGTTTGTCTCTAGTCTGAACGACCCTGAGAGCTTCAAGTGAGGCTCAGGCCAAGCCTCAGATAAAGTTGGAAGTCATTCGACTCTCTGAGAGTTCCGTGATGAAACACAATAGTTGCGTTGAGACAAAAGATGCACTCCGTGATAGTTACTACTTTTTATTGAATAAAATAAAAAAAGTGACCCGACGCGTTTCGTCTCTGACGGACAGTCTGAAGGGTACACTGGTCATATCCACACATCGGATTATATACTACGGTCTGAGGCAGATATCTCCTCATATTTGCTCATGACGTCTATTCATCAAGTTGGGCATGAGGTATTCTCTGATGATGGATATACCGGTAGTTGGATTTCGAACTGTTTAATAAATGCTGTCTATTGATCTTGCTCCAATATTGAACGGAACTGAAAGTTAAGCGTAATTTTCTGTAAGATTTGATAGCGTTAAATTGTATGACGAAATATAAGCAACTTGGTCAATCCAGTCAGGAAAGCTTCGTCTACAACCGAAACGACCGAGTTTCGTCTATGACCGTGATGACGGCAGTGACGACACCGGATGCTGAGTGTTTTATCTCTTAAAAGAAATTTTATACATCTTAATGATCAACCAAGTTACTCATCTTTTATGTACGGTATGTTTTGTATCAAAGACAGAACAAATGGTATCTTCTTACCGATCTATGATAAAATGCTATTTTTTGAACATATGAATTAGCCTGTGTTATATTCATACGACCTCAATTGATTATTATTCTGATAAATGATTACACTATACATCTTTAGGCAACGTATAAATGTCCCTGATGTGTAAAAATCCTTCTAGATGAAAGTCAATCAAAAAAACGTTTTACTTTATGAAAGTGTAACAGAACTTTTTTCGAGCAGTGTATATGTATTGAATCAAATAAATGTTCTGATTCCTTTCAGTCGGTAGCAATAGCAAGGTGGCATTCGTTCTCCAATTCTTCCCATTAAGCTCAATCACTCATCTTACCTCAGGTCGGTTCAATTCGGCTATTCAAAGTGGTACCCGTTCTCTGATTCCATTCAGCTCAATATGTCGTATTCTCCTGTTCTTTCCAATTTTACTACAGTATTCGATTTCAAGTCAACACAGTCACAACAGTAAGTTTTCTGGTATATTTACTCATATGTACTGAATCAATCATAAAACTGCTGATTTCTTTCAGTTGATTGCGAGGTGGCACGATTCCCGAAATTTTACTGGTTACTCGAACTTCATATTTGCTGGTGATTTTAAACTCATAGTCGTTGGTGTCAGGCGCTTCTACATGAATAAATGAATTTAGTGTAGTAGTGAACTAGGTTTCATTCTCTGGTATGCCTCAGTGATTATTACTATTTTGTATTTCGCATCTGAACTTCTGAAATGGTGAACTATTGCTTTGTTAAATTACTTCATGTAATGAAAAGAAAACTGCTGTGTTAATTGTAGTGTCGTATATTTTCTTTCTAAACCATTTTTGTGCAACATCGAATGTAATGCATATTCTTGTATATATATTTACATTTTCAATAATATGAATTCATCTTTTAAGTTTTTACGTCAAAAACCTTCGCACTTACTGCAGATCGATGTGAAAAATCGTTGAAAAATGTGATGCATTATTGTTATAAAATTTCCACTCCCATGGAAGGGTAATCATAATTGATGTGTAGGCAGCAAATCTTCTGACTCATGTGTAAACAAACAAGTTAACAGGAGGGCAATAAGAAAAGTAGAACTGTTGCTGCTATGTGTGTATATAACTTTGTGCCCTGTTAACTGGTTTGCTTACACAGGAATCAGTGCATTTGCTGCCTACACATTAACCATGATTAACCTTCCATGAGAGTGAAAATTCCATTAGGCAACGGATATATCATGGATGATATTTCGTTATTCATCGATATTCCCTGGATAATCATCCAATATTCATGCATGATCATCCATAAGACATTAATGTTTCATCTATAAATCATGCATGATCATCCATAAGACATTAATGTTTCATCTGTAAATCATGCATGTCGATCATCCATAAATATCCATGGACCGGCAACTAGGGTCGGGCTCACCATCTCCCCCGGAATCTTCCAAAAAGTGATAGACGACATCATCAGAGGCTTGCCAGGAGTCAGGTCATACCAGGATGACATCATCGTCTACGCCAACAACCAGCAGCAGCATGACGAGAGACTGCACAAACTGCTGCATGTTCTCAATGAACACAACGTACAGATAAACAGCAAGAAATCGGTGTTCAGCGTGCCAAGTCTCACCTACCTGGGGTATAGCATTGACGGAGAAGGAATCCACCCGAACTTGGATCGGATACGAGCAGTCCAGAATGCACCTAAGCCATCAACCGCGAAACAACTCCAATCCTTCCTGGGTTTCGCCCAATACTACAGTAGGTTCGTCCAGAACTTCGCTTCCAAAGCCAAGCTGCTGTTCGACCTCTTATCAGAGAAAACCTTCACTTGGACCAACGAAGCTGACTCCACCTACACCAATCTCATAGAAGCCATAGTAAACGGCAACGTTCTCCGCAGTTACCGCACTACCCTGCCTTGTCATCTCTACGTGGACGCTTCAGAGGACGCTCTCGGAGCAGTGCTGCAGCAAGAAGGTCATCCCATTCTTTGCATCTCTCGTTGTCTGTCAACCTCTGAGAAGAACTACAGTCCGACCCAACGAGAAGCTCTTGCGATCATTTGGGCAGTCAGAAGGTTGCACAAGTACCTGTATGGAGTCCACTTTTACATCTATACGGACCACAAGGCTCTGCAGTACCTTTTCTCGCCCGCAGCTTCAGTCAGCAAGTCTACCTCAGCCATGATGCAAAGATGGGCCCTGGACCTTAGTTCTTACAACTACACCATTCAGCATCGCCCTGGGACAGACCTGCCGCACGCCGACTACCTCTCTCGTTTCGCTTCCTCGGAACCTCCTGCTGCTACCACGGCCGCCTCGTACTTCACTCGACCACTGGTCTCCGCCGAGGTTGGTCACAGGCAGCAAAAAAGAAGTTCCCAGTCTTGTACTCGAGAAGGAACGACTTGACTTCTGACGCTGACGGAGTTCTACTGCACAACGGCTTACCGGTCATCCCACCAGTCTGCAGAGAAGCCTTCCTAGAACATCTGCACGCCGGACATCTAGGACGAGATAAGATGAAGAGCCTCGCTCGTCTCCTATGCTGGTGGCTCACCATCAACCAGGACGTACTGACGTACGCCAAGCATTGTAGCCGATGTCAACATGTCAAACCAAGAACGCACCCGAACTGGAACCCATGGCCCGTGAACTACAAGCCCATGCTCCACATGGATTTCTGCGGTCCTTTCCTCGGAAGATACTATGCCCTAGTTGTGGAAGACGCCTTTTCCAAGTATCCGGAGGTTTTCGTCACGACCACAGCTACCGCAGACTTCACTGTTTGGGCGCTCCGTCGTTTTTTCGCGAGGGAGGGAGTTCCTAACATCATTGTGAGTGACAACGGACCCCAGTTCACCGCAGAGACGACACAGGCATGGTTGAAGTCAATCGGCTGCACTCCGGTGTTCACAGCTCCTCGACACCCACAGTCGAACGGTCTGGCGGAGAATTTCGTTAAAAGTCTGAAAGTAGCGGTTAAAGCGCAAAGTCCACAAAGCCTCACCCAGCTGTGGCAAGCCATCGACAGTTTCCTTCTACAGTACAGGAACGCCGTCCATGCGTCTACAGGGAAGACACCCTCTTACTTGCTGCACGGACGTAATCTCCGAACCACTGCAAACGTAGACACAACTGACGTGGTCTTCTATAGAGGAAACGAAAACAGGCCTTGTAGAGGAATACTGTTGAACAAAGTTGGAAACCGCATGTTTCAAGTAATTGATCCAGCCGACGGAACCTTGCACAGACGCCATATTGACCAAGTCAATGTAAACGCTCCTCCACTTTCAACTGCAACAACTCCTGAACCTCAAGTTTCAACTCCTCCCACTTCCACTCCTATTCCGACTCCAGTTCCGCCTCCTGTTGTGCCTCCAATCGTATCTGAAGATGCGCCTTCTGCTTTGCTTCCTGCTGTGCCTCCAACTGCTCAACCGACAGTTTCGTCCCCAGCTGTTAGTCCGACCCGAAGTTCCTATTTACACTCACCGCCTCCTTCTACCTCTTCTTTTCTTGCACCGAATGCACAGGGTTCTACACCCCAGCACACACAAACCCGTCGGAGCCACCGTACTCGGACCAGACCGGCCTGGTTGAGGGATTACTCAACTTAACGGGGAGGAATCTGCAACAGCTGTCTTCGACTGCTTTGCTACAATCTGCAACAGCCAATTCCCATCTCAGCTGACAGAAGCGAAAGAACTTTCAAATACTAGTCCATCACTATAATTACTCTATGTTGATGTTGAAGGGAAACAAGGAGTATTTCCTTCCCTGTACGTAATGCTGTGTCTCTGCATTCCTCTATGCTCATGTTAAAGCCTTGTATTCATTCCCATTGCATTGTTTTCATTATTTTGTATTCTCACTCTCACTCCATTGTATTCTATGCCTTTGTTTGTCTGGACTAATTGTGAGCGATCACAACTGCGTTCACCATTGTTTATGCCAATATATAAACCGCCGTCTTTCAATCAGAAAGCACGGTCTGGGATTTACTACAAAGAACTTGTTCTTTGGTCTTTGCATGATCTAGCTGATCATAGTTGGAAACCCTTACAGTAGAGCGTGAACTCAAAGAAATGTCAGCATACAGCGAAAATTAAGAATTCAATTTTTAACAGAGATTATCCTGATATCTGAAAAATAATTGATCTGATAATTGATAAAAATGAATTTTTTGCAAATTATTCAAGTATCTACATGCTTACTTAGTGCTCGAGGTTTCAGTAGTATGATAATTACTATACTTTAAATAGAATGAAAGTTAACTGACAAGAACCGTAATTATAAGGCAGTTATAGCTGAATGTCAAGGAAATTTCAATGCAAGGCACATGTTAGTATGTCTAGTTCTAGTTCATGGGTCTACAGCACGTTGAAAACAATATAATGTTTTGGGCTCCATTGTCGAGTCTCTTAACGTACAGTCAATAGCTTTCTTCCTGCAGGCTAAATGGTTCTTATTAAGACACTGGTCCATTAACTATGAGAATGGATTCTGCGGGGCGTAAGTAAAATCATTTTGTAGAATAGATTTTTATGGTTGGACCATTGGTTGGAATCAGCATGATCCATTCGCTATAATTGTCCATGCGGTTGGAACTCATTTTCATGGATTAATTCAACCATACTCTATGGATTCAACTTATTACATCATTCATTGATTCAATAAATTAAGGATCTGAATATTATTAGGGACCTTTCTGCGTGCTTGCCACTGTCTTCGATTATGATATATACACTATCTCACGGTCATGTAATTGCGACATGATCGGCGTATAGAATTGGAACTTCTCCTATCTTGCAAGACTGAGCCATGGATGCAAGAGTCTTAAAGTAATAGTCACTTCCATCAAAGCTAATTTTAAAATATATCTCCTCTCCGGTAATCAGTGACTCGAAGGATATATATGTAGAAACCAGGTTTTCGGAGCCGGAACCGGAGTCACCCGTAGCCGTGGTAGCAGATTGCTTTATAGTATAATTTAATTCAGTCACTTCTAATGATGAAAAGCTGTGAGAGAAACAGTGATATTTGACAGTGTAGTGTAGCTGAAACGAATGTAAGTGTCTCATCGTTGCATACTTGCAGGTTAATCGTCATGTGCGGTAGACCTCCCAAAAACTGCTGCACTCTTCTCCTCTCAAAACACAGACAGCAGACTTCCTTGAGATTGTGTTTCAGCTGATAACGCAAATGTCGGGCGAAAACTGTTGGTGAACAACATACATGTTCATCCTCTCCTCGAATTTCCCGGTGTTAAAAGGGAAGGGGAATATAGCTATCGTTTTATCCTCTCTAAATGCTATCCGAGTTCCCGGAGAATATAAGGAGAATATAGCTCCGAAAAGATCCCTTCAATTTCAATTCTCTGATATAAAATGGAGTGGAGAACATTCTACTTTCTTTGAATTTAATAAGTAGTACTTATAATACTGCATATTTGTAATTAGCAACATGATTTCATCTTTTTCAATTGCAAGTAAAATAATTAAAATATAATTAATGGTCTATAAAAATCTAATGCGACACAATCTGTTGATAATAGCTATAATGTATGTTTAAGCAGAGTTACCGATAACAATTTATGAAATGCAAGAGTATCCCCGAACCGATTTCTGCAATGAATGCAGACGGTCCTTGCATGTTTTCTTCAAACGATTCTCCTGATTAAAACTAACACCTTAAATTAAAACTGACATTTCCATACTTGCTTACAACACCGATAGTAACCGTAGGTTGACATACAAATAATGCACATGTATAAATTGTTTACATACTTATCTAAACATCTTCCATCGTTTCAAAAGAAAATTAAGAAGTTAGGAAGAATATAAATTCATTTACCAATGCCCGAAATTATACACATTATAAAGACGATGTTGTTGATCATCAAACAAACATTTAATGATTTAAAAAATAAACACAAAAACCTTGTAGTTGTTTTTTAGCGATTCATGCACAGGTACAGCGACATCAAAGATCACTGTCGTCACTGTCCACAATGCGGGGTCTCTTGTGTGAAACTTGAAACTTTGGATAGCATTTCTTCTTACTGGCATCCTTCAGAAGTTGCCGAATCCGGTTTTCAATATTGAAGGGATTCATTTTCTCCTCCCGGAATTGTTGCATGGCATCTAAAATAAAGAAACAATTATATTTAAATTAATCGTATCTAAACAAAATAATAATCATTCTCATTATCCGTGAAGATCAAACGCCATTTTCGCTTTTGTGCACTTCACATGCAGTAACAGATAAAAGCATATTTAAGTTAATCCTGAAAATTCAGATCTCCTTAGCAAGATATCATATCGCCTTCATGTTCGTCTGTCTTTGATTATGCTGAAACACGAGTAGCGCCTGTGGTCAAATGGCGAGTTAGGCTCCGCCACTGTATCTAATTTAATCAACAATATGCCCAATTACTTTTAAAAAAAACTTTTTTTGAATGAGAACAATTAAAAATCTAGTATATAAAATGTGCAGATGCACTACGACTGAGGGGTCACACATGTTATTTTAATAACAGTACCACTAATTATAGGAAAATAAAGATATAAAGAACTGTGAAAAGTAAAAGCATTCGAAGTGACATTTCAGGGTATAATATTAAAGTGCATAACGACTTGACTATCAACGTTTTTCATGAAGAAATTCTGGGTGAGAAATTCAACCAAATAATGAGTTTAATGACGCGTATCTCTGAAACGAAGTTTGGGCCTCGTCTAAATGCATCTATCAACAAAAAACACGAGTTGATGAATGATTTTCATCTGTTCCTTCGATTTTAACACTAACATCTAAAAAACAATTAATGTCGGATATAGGACTTTAGATTTTAATGAAACAAGCATGCTTTTGTTAATGCTTTTCATTGCCATTGTTCAATGTCTTCATTGAACAATACTTAGATAATTGAGGTGTACGGAATCGAGATATTTTTCTGTTACATTTTGAGAAAACACATTCTAAGACATTTCCATGACAAAACTACACGTAGATATATGATACACTTAAATGGTTCCTCACCTTTAATTAAAGGTTCTAAATGTTCGGAAAACGACAATTTCCTGTCTTGCTCGATTCCCCTTGGATCCTTTCGGCCGGTTCTATTAAACTGTTGCTGCATTGTGTTCGTTAGCAAGCAATTCACTTGTCGCTTGACACTATCATCCGAGTCCTTGCCGCCCAAGCTGTCCAATTGTCTTACCTATAAAGAAAACAGACATTGATTTGTCCGAATATTCAAATAATGCGCTTAACTTCAACACTTGCATCAAATCTAGTTAATTGAATTGATTAAATCGACTCAAATCTGTTTAAACACTTGATAGATTGAATTCTAGATTATATAAAGAAATACATACAACTGTACTCGTATTCTAGAAATAGCAGCATCACTCACCATCTTATCGCGAAAATTCTTGTCTTTCAGCCTTTTAACAAAATCTTGGTACTCGTCGTGATTTGCCAAAGGCGATTGCAGGGCAGTCTCGTTATGGGTATGGAGTCTTAGGTGACTGGCATCCTTGAAGTCCCTCAATTCTTCTCTGAGTTTGGCCACCTCTCGGAGAAGAAGTAGAATCATTACGTGGTGACCTGAAATTCATAAAACGCCTCGTGAGATTTACGTGCGCTGAAATTCGGTTTGCAATACAAGCTTTGCAAAATCTTATTTCAGTACTTTCTTGAATAGATCCCGACCCCGAATACAACCCGCCTTCGAATACAGCACGCATCCGGAATTCAAAATATAACCCGTACCTGAATTGAACACTATAGAATTGACTTGAATTGACTGAATAGCCTATAAAACAAACTCATAAGCACTGCATTAATAATTCGTAGTTCTTTTCGGAAAGCACATAGGGAGGCATGGGCCGTTTAGGATGGACGATGATATTACTATTGAAGAGAAATGAAAGATAAAGAGAAGCGGTAATCTGGCGAAACACGGTGCGTCCAAACAGAGGACGAGAAGAACAACTTCCGTTACCTGCAAAATAGAGAATGAATAATGAACAATAGCTGTCAATAATATTGTTCAAAAGTTGGTCTAACTATCAGTTCTACGTTTTTAGACAACATGACATAGATAATAATATTTTTATTGCCCTTGTCTGGTGTTGCTTTTCATCACAAAATATAACTCCTTGTTTAGGAATTTTATTGCAATCTTTTGTATGAATTACACTTCAAACCAGGATGATAAGAAATAATAGAATCGACAAAAGCTCCACTATCACTTATAAAAATCGATACAAAACGACCAACAAAAACTAATTATCAATACTGCATCGTCATTCAACATAAGGTGCTATTTCTAATTCTTGCAAATCTTACGTCTCGAGTTCATCATCTTTCTCTTCGATCTGTTATCAATGTACACAATTTCCGTATTTCATCATTTATAAATCGAAACAGTTAAATGACAAACTAGAAAGCAAGATTAACATAGGTAACTTTAAAATCAAGGACATAAAAAGTTAATTTAATGATGTTTAAAAAAATTGGAGACGTTGAAAAAAAAGAAGTAGCTGATTGTCTTGTTCAAAGATCGTTTACTATGACATTTACCTTCCGGAGTCCCAGCTTGGCATCCATTTTTTTCAAGAAATGCCTTGGACTCAGCGTCCAGCTTTTTTAGATCAGGCTGAAAACGTCCAGAGCTTATCGTCGTGCCTGAAAGATAAATCCGAACGTTGAAAATCTCTCAAATTAATTTAGAGTCCTTTTTACTTACGAGGAATGTCAAGGGATGGATGTGGACTGCTTGCAGAAAGGGGTAGGTCAAAGTCGCTCAATGAGTCGTCGACAGTGGCGTCACCTACTGAAAAATGATTTCGGGGCTGAAGTATGAGGGCATGTGATTATATGGTCAGCCATAAGTTTTGGTACATGTGCATGCTTTACATAACACAAGTTAGACACGGGATTTTTTAGAAGATATTATGCAAGTGAAATAAATGGTTGATAGTACTAATTTCTAGAAGTTTTAGAAATGTTTTTGAATTAAATCTAAATATGCAAAAAGGTACAGTGGTAATTAAAAGATTTATTGAGAAGCAAAATTTAAAATCACAGAATTACTCATGAAATAATTCCATTCTTTTGTCTATACTCAATGCGAAGCAATCGATGACCTTTTCCTTGAATTTTCCTATAGAGGACAGAAAATCGATATCAGATGAAATGCAGCAAAAGGCATTCAGCCTGTTTTCTGACATGGTGCTTCGTTGGAACAATTTCACACGCTTTAATTCTATGATCACGAAGCGATATTCCTTGTGTTTTCCCTCTTCCATTTCCTTGACTGCTTGAGGTTTCAGGTTTGCTTTCGACATGTTTCAACTCCTTAAAAGCGAAGAGATGAATTATTAAGTAATCAGCATTATTATTTATATGTGGAGAAATAATGTTTTATGAATCACATTTTCAAAATGCCAATTGCACGTACCTGTCAGAGAGCTTCTTCACAGCAAGCATTCCAGGCGTTCCAGGTGTTGCAGGTAGGTGGCTATTTACTGACTTTATCTAGGGTTATCATTTCTAATCTAACTAATATTTATCATGTCAAAAGTTTTTTTAGTTACAAGTTTTTAAAGCATCTTTTAAATCAACGAGTACTTTTAAGAAGGGCACTTTATAGAAGTGGCATTATCACATATGCATCCAGTTTAGGAAGACAAAAAGCTTTTTGAGATACTTCCACGTTGTGTACGAGCTTGCTTGTTATTTTATACATTCCTATACCCAAAAGCCTCGAATTATATGGATGCTTGTACAGATCATCGTAGAATTCTAAAACGTAGCCAGAATTGTCTTCATTACTTTTGAAGTGAATGAACAATATAACTTTCTTACATTTCGTAATGCAGCAATTATCAGGAGACTTATCAGAAACATGAAAAGATCGGGAAGAAATTGAAGTATAAAGTGACCTTAATTCAATCAGTTGACCCACGCTTTGCTTGAATATACCACTGGTCGCTTTAATGCGTTTTTTCAACAGAGAAAAGTGACTTTCAAATGGAAAAGATGAGAAATTATCCAGAGAGCCATACAAATTGACGTAATCATGCAAATGTAGCAGTGCATGAACATTATAGCTTATTGATTTTGAGCCGAATAAATCCTTCATGTCATATACAAATACCCTCAGACATTGGGCAGCATGCAAGTGCAAATGCTTCAAATCTGCTAGAAATGCTGAAATTGAAAAATGTAGTTTTAAGAAGTGATTGTAGTATTCATTGGGTAGATATTGTTTAAACAAAAAGGGCCCATAGACTAGAAGGAAATTTCTGAACTCTGATGCTTTGAAATACATGAGATTTGATAAAACACGTGGCTTTCGTTGGAATTCTCGTGGACAAAACCTTTTTACTGATAGAATTTCACTGTTCAATGAAGATATTTGGTTTGCTGAGAGTCGACAAGGCAGGCGCATACCTTTTGTCGATTGAATATAAAAGTTCATTAATTTTTTGAATACTCCAAGACATACCAAGTGCATGTACTCGGGAGGAAATGAAGTGCGGAGAGGTACAACTGATGCTAGAGGAGAAAGAGAAGTTTGGTTGTTTTCTAAACCACAAGCATAGCTCTCATCTGTTCTGCAATCGGAAGTTTCCACTGAGAATATCGTTCGGTCCTCTAAATATGTACCTTCTTGTCTGCAAAATCCGCAACCCAGAAATGCAGTGAACCCCTTGATACATTGTAGGTAAGCGCGGGCTGGAGCATCACATACGAATATGATTTTTCGGATAAATATTTTACCAAATTCATTGAAATCAACTCCCTTATGTTTGAACTTTTTTAATTCTTCGATAAACTGCGTTAACAGTTTCTGTAAATTTGGTTTTCCAACGCCACAAAAAACAGCTATAGGAAAAGGATTGTAGTAATGTCCAAATTTGATCAAAATAGGCCACAAATTGACCTGTGAGCTTCGATACAGGGGCAATCCGTCAATATTTACTTGAATATCAATTGTTTGAATGCCAACCGTGTTAACTAAGTCAGACCGCCTGATCAATGAATTGTTCAGAGCGTAATTCAAATTATCCTCAATTCCTAAGTATGCAAAATCAGATGAAACGCAATAATCACTTACTGATACTGAACGGGAAAGAGTTCGAAGTAGGTACACAGACGATGGAACATCAATGTCATGCTTTCGCAATACGTCTAGAAGAAACTGAACACCTCTGCGAGGAATGTTGAATATTAATACAAACTTCAATAAGTCTTCACTTAAAGATGCACATTCAACATTTGACTCTTTATTGTTGCTCGATTGAGAGGGCTCTTCACTATCAAAATTTTCATATTCATCAAATGCAAATAAAGTGCCAACATTTTCAGTGACATTAGGAGAACTCGGACCGAAGTCATATTCTAAATTAACAGTTTCCTGTGTCAAATTTGAAAATGACTCTGTGTTATCATGATGCAGCTCATCAGAATGATAGAATAACTTAGAAGTTTCTAATTTAGCCTTTTTATTTATCCACCTTTCCGACATAATTACCTGTTCAACTAATCAGTGCGATGAAAATATTGTTTACTGTGTGGTTTCCGATATCACAGGTTTGTATCAGCTGATCGCATTATAGTCAACCTGCTACAAAAGTTGCTAATGCTTTATTTAGCGTACTCAAACAAGCCATTTTTTGAACAATTCTTTTTGCGCAATTTATTTATACAGTAAATCGTAATCGGCTTTTGCTGACCGACAAAATTCTAATCAAAGATGAATTTCCAACATTCATAGGCTTCTGTCATAAAAAGTCCCACAAAATGTAGCGTCTGTGTAGTAACTATCTTTAAAATTGGAAAAAATTATACATTTTGTACAGTCACGATCATACTATGAATTCTTCGACATGAAGAGCAGAATAGACAAATTCTGTAAAATCCTGTATTCAGTTTGTGCAGTTGCATCGTCTTGAATATATAGACAGTCTGTACTTAAAGCAATCTCTCAAATTTCAACATTAATCCAAAGGGCGAGAAAAGAGAGAATTATATCCCTTTTTCTCGCTTAGCAAATTATGCTTATTTATGTTTACTTTGAAAGGAAGATGAATATTTTGCTGCACATTTGCCTGGAAGGTCCAATTTTAGGTGACTTTGCTATTCGAATTTAATTATCCCTTCTCCCTAAAAAATAGCTATATTCTCCTTCGATTCTCTCATCCATTTTCCACCGGGTTTATTGTAAGCCTGCGTATTTTTCAAGAACAACATTGGCTCTTAGTAATTCTTCTCTTAAAAAGCATGATTCACCTTTTCATACGCGCCTCATTTCATACAATATTTAGAAGAACTTAAATACTTCTGAAGAAGAGGCTTTGATATAAAGTGAATTTTGGTTTAATTTTTGTTTTACCGTATTGCACCTGATTGATGAATATTACAGGCTTGACAGCTGGGCGGTTGAATAATCTTTTCCGACCGGCAGCACGAATTTCTGAAGGGAACGAGACTGAAAAATGAACTTTCGGAAAAGGAAGCACACCCTGTCATAGGCCTATCCGTCTGCCGAGCTCTATTCGGTTCATGTTATTATCAGACAGGATCGAAAAAAATCCCATGTAAATCCAGCTGTAGGCCTATTTGAATTTAGCTTTTGAAAGCCCTTCCAATGTGGCGGATGTGACTTACTGCGATTAATCGTGCGACGGAATCAATCGAGCAATTCTTGAATGGCCAGGAATCGTGCGATTTATTCTGCGCTCAATGAAATTTGCGCGTGGAAGTAAAAACAATGTTTCTATTCACACTTTCATCGTTTGAAATATTTGCAATGCGCGCGTGTGCTCGTTCTGAAATCGTGTATGGCTACACAAAGTTGCTATGTGAAATCCTTGGTGAAATCTCTATGGGGCTCCACACCCATGAACTTCCATGCCATACCGCAGGAATGCCTTATTTTAGACCATAGCATTAATTGCAGTTTATACTTTTACGCAGGTACTTCTGCGTTGCACACTAGGAGTCAGCAATCGTGATTGTGATCTGATGTTGAAGAAACATGGGGAATGCTTATGAATACGCGCGGACAAACGTTTAATATTGGTTTACGCGTTGTGTACAATTGTCCCCATTGCTGCTAGAAAATTCCTATTTTGTTTAAAACATGTGGATTCCCATTGTGTGCTTCGAGATATTTGGAATCTGCAAGATGGTGGCATTGACAGTAAGTTTTTTAGAATGCATCGCAGCCATTTCCTGGATCTGTGCAACCGGCTTGAGTTCTCCACCTCCCATGATTTTATAATAAATAAAATGAAAGATTATTGCTCCTACCAACAGATGCCCAATCGGCGATCCTGAGGGCCTGGTACGAAATCAGGGAATATTAGCAGCAGTCAGCAGTCAGCAAAGATGCCTGGTTGGTTTGCCAATTCCTGATCGTTAGAGTATCTGCCCCCCGAGAATAGCCCATTGCTTTCACGACGATTTGTCGGCCATTTGTCGCCCATATTTTCGAAGTAAAATTGCGCTAGACTTTTCTCGCACGTGCCTTGAATCAGAACTGTTTTCATTATGTGGTCTCCACGTGGCCCCCACGTGTGTGTTATCAACACAAAAATCACAGCACGTGCAGGCCACCGACTGTACCTTGAGGTCGGTAACATCCTGGACACTTATCACACCCATAGGCCACGTGATGTTGTTGCCATCAGGCAAGTCAACGACGCACGGAGGTTTCCAGTAACCGCTGGGGGACACGTCGCTACGTAGCAGATACTCGTAGTTGAACGACTTTCAGAAGTGAAGACTGATTAACTGCGTATAAGTGAAAACAAATAAACAGTCGCGGACCAAAGCGGCCAATTTAGCAGAGAAGAGTCAGCAAGTCACGCTGTAGGTCTTTTTTATTCATCATAACTAGGGCAACACAAAGTTAACCTATAAATCACAGAATTTTTACCTATTATTTTCAAATTTTAACTCAATTTAGCCTAACGAAATTGTTAGTTCTAGGTAATTCAAGAACTGTGCGTTTTGCTATCACTAGTTTTAAATCATTACTCGCATACAAAGTCAGCTTATTCCAGTCAATACTTTTCATTAAATATAATTCATTAAAAAAGTTAAATCCATGATAAAACCAGAGTAATATCATTTTCTATTTCTTTTTATACATCGCAAAAGGTAAAACAAGACTACTGTTGTGGATGAAATTACATGCTTCAAACGTCTTTAACAGTGAAACTTTATAATTTTTTGGAAGACGAACAGACAGCGAAACATGATTTTCTAATGTAAGGATGTGGCAGAATTGATGTAAAGAATAGCATAATTTTGTACACTTTTCGGAAGAAAATGACGATCTTACCCCAACATTTTGTTGAGCATGCTAAAACTCCGCCCAACCGACACTGACGTCGGCTGATCTCCAAGAAGTTTCGTGTCCGATGCAGTCGAATCATGAGATGTATTTATGATGTCCATTAACCCATTTCGCGCAAGTTGTGACTGGATATACGTCCGCATACATCATTTCTGAAAGAAATTCAAGTCCTGGAAATCTTCGTTCACAGTATAAGATGTTCTTTCCATCTTTTTCATTAAAGGAATGAATTGTGAGTAACAAGATTTAATTGTAAAGAGAGAAGCACATAACATTGGTTCGAAGACGCAAGCCTTGGCATTTCTCATCGCAATCCCACTGCCTTCGATGCTTCCAACAGTCTCACGGATTCGAGGAAAAGTCGTGGCATGATATAATGACGTTTCCAGCCAAGTGTTTCATCTGGTTTGGTGCTGGCTGTGGAGGAGAGCCGATATCATTTTTCGTCTCAGAAGGACAAAACATGAGAGGATAGTCATTAGCCGGGCTACATGAGTCATCTACTTCTCCATATCTGTTTGAAGAAATATGAAGCTCAACATAATTATAATATTCACTCAATTCCTTAAATATTAACTTTATGTAACTTTATTTTACTTTGTTTAACTTGGGTTGCCCTTCACTAGTTGACATGCAGTGCGATTCTATAAAAAACATTTCGTCGTCAATGCATGATCTCGAAATGAAAATTAAAATGCAAATAATTGGCCTTTGCGTCAAGAATAGCTCCAATTAAAAGTAATCGTCAAACATGTACTGATTCTCTTCGTAGAAAGCGGATTTTATTGAGTAATCAAATTCTTTTGCTCCACGCACATCCGGACTTTAGTGTTCATGCATGTCATTTGCAATGTTTTCCGGCAATTCTTGACATCTCTCGACTGATGACTGTCAACTATTGTCTGTATCCCAGTTAGTTGGTGCCCTTAGAATTTCATTTTCATGAAAAAATGATTTCAAACTTATATGTCAACGACATCAGCGTACTTGAATGACATGTTTGCTTCATAATTAGTTCTTATATAATAGACAATTTCAATCGTGAGGCCATTTATGATTTCCAATTTTGATGGAATTTTTATCCAATATTTTGAATTGAATCTCATCGCCACTACAGAGATCAATGTCAAAATGCCCCAAGTTCCTTTTCGAGCAACTGATTAGTGATTACTTTGAAGAAATCCTTTTCAATTAATTTCCATTGAAATGAGACTTCAAGACCAGCCTTGACTAAACGAAATAATTTTTGCGACTGTCATTCCACAAGTCACCTGATACTAAAAGAACTTTTATAATCAAAGACAATGATCACAATTTGCTTTGAGAAAGAAATGCACTTAATTGGCTTTACATTATTATTCAGATAAAAAGAAGACTTATGTCATTGGCTCACAAAATCGAGGCACAACACAAAATCGGATCACAAAATCAGAAAATTGAGTTATCGACATGCATAAATAAATCTAGTTGAATGCCAACCGAATATTACTGCTGCATTACGACTCAATCATGCATAATGATTTTTAACCCTAAACAGCTGTTAGTTAATAATTTTAAAAAAGTTCATATACCATATTGCATATCCATTTAGCCCGTTGCAAAAAAGCTATTAAGTAAATTTTATAAGTTAACAAACTCGAAAATTAAGGCAAGAAGTAAAATAAGTTTCCAATTTTTTGTAGGAAAACTTAAATCGAGATTCTTTCCATGAAATCTCCTTGAAAATCAGCTTAATTTCCTTTTAAAATAAATGCTTTCATATTCTTCCCAGAAAACTTCATTCTATTTGATATCTAATGAGTTTAATGCTACTAGAACATTGAATATCATGTACCGATTAGATGATTCATGTAAATACAAGAATTATTTATAAAACTTTACGTTTTTTCAAATTGATCAAGTATTTTTTAGACCTCGGGAACATGATCTCCGTAAAAAGCTGAATCCTTTGATACAAAAATTTTCAGTGTGTGTTGGCATTTTGAGTTGACACCGCCACCTTGCTTTATGGTCCTTCGCCTCTCATATGTGAGACAAACATGCCGTTGAAGTTGGAATTCCAGATAATTGAGTGGATATAAATTGAAGACATTAGTAGAAATGACAAACACCTTGATGATGCATTCATCAAAATGTGAAATCCTTGAGCAGGCCTACTTGATTCTCATTTTGTCTTGTGAAATCTCACATATAAAAGTTAAATGGGCCAGGTAACACTTTGAAGAAAATTGTCAACTATTCAAAGTCATGAGTTTCAGATAGATTGAATGCAAATTTCCATTTATCAATACTTTCAGCATACGGCAATGACTTTCAGTACATGGTTTGATGAGTTCAGCATCAACTTTCAGAAAAACGTTGAAATATTCAGAAATTTATAAAAAAAATTGAATTTCAGTTTTCAACGAGATTTGGAAAATGTCAGCGAAATAGAATTCACTAATGCCACCATTAGAAACAGACATGCCATGCTTGATATGCATAATAAACCTTGAAGCAGAATTATAAAGTCCCAGTGTCGTTGAGGATGAAACTCACAACTTTCACATACGCTCGTACATCAGGAATATGCGTGCGTATGTTCAGTTTTCACGCAATCATTGGCGACTGAATCACATCAGCAGGAAGGAAAAAGCAGAGATTGACATAGAACAAGGTAGCATCAATTAGTTCCGCATCTGCCATGCATCAGGATTCAAGTGAGGAAGTAGTTTCAGTAAAGAAATTATTGCTTGCAGCTCAAGACATTGACGATTCGAATCCAGCCAAGATCCGACAATCAATTAGAACACGTTCTTGTTACAAAATATTGTAAATTGCTGATTGAGACAGTTTCAAGATGCATCAATGTTGCACAATGCACATGTGTACATTGTATATCATAGTGCGACAAAAGGTGAAACACGTATAGGGGCAAAAAATGGGTTTCGATCCTTTGGCTTATATTGGTAGGTTAGGTGAAACAATTGAACCAAGGGCACATCCCTAGCAGGAGCAAAAATATGTGCCAAAATGCCTAGAGAAGGTGAAAAAAGTCAACATTGCTGAACATCAATTTTCGCTGACATTGTCACCTATTTTCACATTTTTCAGTGACATTTTGCTCGTCGATTTTTGCCCGTAAAGTTTCACCTCATGATTTGCAGTGCAATTCATTCAGTTTCAGATATGGTCCTTTTCGATCTTGAGCATGTTCAGTCTGGGCATTCTTGTCTGAAGATAATGCCCCTATTATGGTTGTTTTTAAACTAAAACTGTGTCTTTTAATTTAATTGAGATAAACCAGTGCTTGTAGAAATTTGAGACCTTATTATGATGACAGATAATTACACATTATCTAAACATGAAATTTATTTACGTTTTAGAAATTACCTTCAACACCAAATCATCAAATATATTTGCAGCTGTGAACATTATGTTTAAAATTGTGTTTTTTCGGAAAATACTCCAACGGTAAGTAAGTCACTTTATTGTAGCAGAAGCTTCGGTGGCTGATCTGCCACCTTGGAAGCATGTTGCTTTTATCTTTTAGCAGTGATGTATCGTAAACAAGCAGACTTTTATCTGTCTTTATTGATTTAATTGATTGCTTATTGTGACACCCATGAATTCTGATTGATTGTGCATGCATCCATTTCATCACTCTTTGATCAAGGTGGGCAGATCAGCCACCGAAACGTCTGTTACAATAAAGTGACTTATTTATAGTTGAAGTCATAAAGTAGGGATATATAGGCAGAGTGTCGACTCAAAAAAGCATCTGTATACAGTGAAAATTTTTATATCAATAGATTCAGTTTTTTGCAGAGATTACGTTCCCGTGGTCCAAAAAATTATTTGAGCAGTTTTGAAAAAAGTCAAAATTTGCCAATTTATAAACTACCGAGATGACTCCTAAATAAGTAGTATGAAACAACTTGGATATCAAAAGGAATGAATATTTTCTGAAAAGCATCTTAACTAAGCGGAAATTAAGCTGATCATCAAGGGAATTTTATGAATTGCATTATAATGAAGGTCTTCATGAAAAAGTCACGATATTATTCTTGCTTTGTTGGCTGAAATTTCAAGTTTTTAATTCAATTATCACCGGCATTGATGATTCACTAAATTCATGTTTTATTTCTAGAATCTGAATGGTGATGTGGAACCATTTATATCTTTCAAAGTTAAATGAAATCATTGTCTTCGATTATTTCTTCCAGTTGCAGGTTGCCTGTGATATGATCACGCTAGAGAAAATACTCCTGAGGTTGAGCATGAAACCAATAGGAACCCATCGAATTGCTAATTTAACAAACATTAAATCTCCAAGGCTGTCATGAGAATCTGTGAAATACCATTATTCCTTTTGCATTGCAATCATGATCACTCAATTCCGTTGTAATTTCTGCAAAAGAGCAAAAATTTGCATATCTCACATTTGGTGACAATACCACCTGTATCTCCTTTGAGTTCATTTAATAAAATCGAAAGTGTGTACACATTGGGGATTTAATAAATGCGGAGTTACCACTCTACCTAATGTATCTACTCTATGGTTGTAGTATTTTCCGAAAAACACAAGTATGAACATACTTTCAATTTTGAATGGTTCAAGTGAAATCGGTCTGCCTATTAACATAAAGAAATCGAAATGCCTGAATGTGAAGAAGGTTAAGAACTGCTGAACACCAAATTTTTCGGATGTGAGAATAATGGAAACTCTGAGGATCTTGGGAGTGACATTTAATTCAAGATGGACTTTCTCTGACCACATCGATGAAACCATCTCCCACGCTTTGCGTCGACTGTATGCGCAGAACTACGCAACTATGTACGAATCACTTGCAAGATCCTTTATAGAATACCGTGCACCTTTGTCTTTGGGATTGTCAGCAGGTGATGAAAATCGAATCGACCAATTACAAAATCGATTTCAGCGAGTGATTTGTGGCGCCGAATGTCGAGACCAATGCTTGACACCCTTAGCTCTCCGCCGAAAGATGTTGTTCCCAAGATTTTTGAGCAAAATTATGTGTCTTTCTCATGTTCTGCATTCACTGTTGCCTGTTATATCGTGTTCAGGACGATTCATGCTACCCAAACGGCGAATTGTGAGGCGATGCAGATCTTTCTTCCCCCTCGTTTGTTCAATTTACAACAATGAAATTTCTCGCTGACATTCAAAAGTACTTTCTTTAGTGCTGACATTGCACATGCATGAGGTTGAATATTCTTAAACGTTATCTTGAGTTCAATCTTTAGACTGACACTGTAGCTTGTGACTTTGTATTTTATTATTTGAAATTCAAATGATTTTGTGAATTTAAATTGAATGACTTTTCTCCCATTTTCATTGAGAAAAATAAACGCTGATTATTATTACAATATGTTGCCGCTAATACGTCTACACTTCTTCCTCTGATCTGTGGTACCACAAAATGTCAGACTTTGACAATTGTAAAATGCTAAAGTACATGAAAAGTAGAAAGAAATTTACAATCCTGACAAATAGTTTATGAACTAAAGCTTGTCAGTGGAAGTAATTTTATGGACACTATTTTATGGTTTAGGGTCACGTCAGACACGAATAATTCCAATATTGATCTACACAGTTTATCTCAGGCTAAATTTTTCTGGAACAATGACATGCACTGCTATTATGGAATGATTATCAAAGACATTATAATAGTTCACGAAAAATGACAGATAATATCCGGTGTTTGCATCTTACTGCATTTGCAAAGCATTCAGACACATCCTGACTTACATTTTACCATTCAAATTGAATGATACCATATCATTCATTCGATTGGTCAATGATAGACAAGTATTAGTGAAATTAGAGCGCATTTTTGATTGAAAAAAGAAGTTAGGCTGATCAGTTGTATAGCTTTCAGGATTGTGTAACCAAAATTGCTTCCGGTACACTTTCGAGAGCAATATAACTGTTAAATTTCTCCAACTGTTTTACAGTTATCAATCAATTGCCAGAAGAGGTTGACTATGCGATTTGTCACCAATTTCCATTGGTCAAATATTGGAGAGGATAACGAAATAATAATGGAAAACTCGAGTGATGAGAAAGATAGAATATCCGATCGCCGAGTAAAATTCTTATCTTCTTCAATGTCTTCTGGTGAAGTGAAAAAGGAGAATGTTGGATCCAAACTACGTGTTCTGGCTCAACAATTGCTTTCATCAGAGGAACGCTCACGCTTTCGAGACGCCCTGCGCCAATATCGCGAAACTAACATGATCAACAAGTTCGTCACTGCACTCAGTCACACCGTCACTGGCTACGACCGTCTACCATTGATTAATGCCGTAGCGGAAATGTTTCCAGAAACAACAGCTGAAAAAGACAAATTTACACGGGATGAATTTCTTGATAAAGTCGCCACTGCTATCCCTTTATACGAGTCATCACGTAAGTTGTCAAAAGCTGCATCTTCTAACCCCACCCCCAGGAGTAGATCGACATCCGTGGCTGCCAAAACGCGCAAACAAAGCACAAAAGTCAATGAGCGTCGAAACAGGGAGAAATCTAGAGATCGGAATGTAAAAATCAATAGCAGTACGGATATTGAGAATTATGACTCTGATCCTATTGAATCAAAGCATGAGGATTCACCAAGGGCGACTCCTGCAAAACCTCGTTATCAAAAAAGGCAATCGAAAAAGCACAGAAATCAGGACTACGAGGAAAGCTTAGCCATTGCTCATAGAATGCAAGAGGAGCGTCAGAAAGACAGACCTTCTTTAGCGTTCTTGTCTGACAAAGGATTCTGGAGTCCTGATGGAAGCATTTCTTCGGAATCTGACAGTTGTTCACGGGGAAAAGAGCAAAGTCGGCGTTACCTTGGTCTGAGCGATGCTCGAATAAAAGTACCAGATGACTGGAAAACCGCTTCGCACAACACCTTGCTTGTTTCAGATGCATCCCTAGCTCGACACATGTCAGGTTTTGATGGTGGAGGTCCAGAAAGGAGGAGAAAAAATTCAATGAATTTCGTCTCATCAAGTTTTGATTGTTGGCGCATCGCAGACCCGATATTGAAAGAGCAATACATCAATATTCCATTCGAAACCGTTTCAGACTTTACTTCGGAGTGTTTGACTGTTTTGAAACCATTCTTCACTGTACAGTCAAATTTATTTCATCGCTTATCGGAGTTTGGGAAAAAGCCACGATGTTTGCTGAGGAGCATGAGTTGTAAAAGGAACATGATTGTCTTTACTCCTGACATGGAGGATGTGAATACACTAGACGAACATTTAACAAGTCGTGGTGTACAAGTAAGCACTTCTGCCATTTCTGTTGGCGTGCAGACCGAAAACGTTACTAGATTAAACATTTAATGCGATGATTTGCTGGTTAATGACTTCTCATTATCTCCATTTGTAAACATCTCTTCTAAAAGTCGTGATAATTGAAATTTATAGACCAATTCATTTGCGCCAGCATGTTCTGTCAAAGAAATTGCTACATCATTTTCAAACTATTTTGCTGTTATTTATGCGATAATTAGCTATATTTTAACAGATTCGCAATACATTGATAATTGGTGCTGTTTATTTATAGCATTTATCATTTCCTAAGATAAAGGGATGATGTGGGGTTTCATTTTAGGAGTACTCAAATTCGGTTTAGAAGAATATCTAAGAGGTAAATGAAGATCACGTGGCAGACCACCTCATGAGATTTGCATTTCTAACTTTATGTGTGCAACTGTGCACTCTGTGAGTTGCTTACTTGCAAACTTTATTTGAGCAGTTAGGACTTTTATGAGAATAGTATTAGAATTGAAGTCCAACCTGCTTATTGTGGCCATTGAGAGAATGCAGAAAATGTGATAATATGCCGGTGTTACTCTTCATACTTTCTCCTGCTCCCAGTTGTAATGTAGACTAGAATTTCCGGGAGAAAAACAATTGCGCACAATATTTGGAAGTTGACTCTTAGCTTCCGTGTTGGGTTACTCACCACCCTTTTTTGAGCTGAAGTTACAATGCTGAGATGTGCAGACTTGTGGCTTCTAGGCGATGACTTTAAATGCTACAACAAAAGTCATGTGAATTTCATTATTTCACTACAAACATTTGCTTCAAAGACAGGCATCCAAAACTCGATCAAATAGTAAACGATTCAATTTCACTACACAATGATTAGCAATTGCGTGATAAATTTGATCAAAATTATCAATTTTCATTCCCTCTATAACATGCCGGTAGAATAAATCGCTCCGTTCAAGATCAAGATCGTAATCACAAACAAAAGTACAGCTTTTTCGCATATTTTCTAACCAACCAAAGGGTGATCAGCAGTTAAAAATGAAATTACAACTTACTACAATAGCGTGTCATGTCTGTCAGTGTATTTAAAGTCATTGCTTCTAGGAGACTTTATCAAGTTTCCACTTGCTTCTCTTTTACCGAGGAGAAATTAAGTAATAGCGGCATTTATACATTTTCCGGTCAGCACGCTTGATTGTGGGGGGATATTGTAACACCGGTCATAAACCATGATGTTTACCAAACATCCCATTATGATGCACAGAAAGATTTGCTTTAATCAGATGTTTATCGCATAAGCTCAATTGTAGCGATTGGTCTGTGTGCAGATAAGTGTCAATTTGCTGAATATAGATATACAGCTATATCAAACTGAGACATGCACTATGCTTAGATACAAAAATTCTAAAAATGTACATGTGAAAAACTTCTCGCCTACGTTCGTTGATTTACTAAAAAATCAACTATATTTTCTGGCGAATAAAGATCAGATTAAAAGCAGCTTTCAAATTTCTTGAGTGTTGCCTTAATTTTGTGGCAATGAGGGGAAGAGTGTGCTCGACAGTCAGAGCATACAGCTCCAATTCAATGTTACGAGCGCTGTGCGGCATCCTTTTTCCTCTAGAACATTTTAGCACCGACCTAACATCAGATTAATATCACATTTCAAGTAAATTTAGTTTTCTTCCTTTAAAAAAATCATATCACTCTAAGCACGCATCCTTGAGCTCGTGTCTCTCAGTTGCCTCCGCCACTTCATCCGTGGCCTTCCTGTGCTTCTTGCCATACACTCTCCCATGCAGCATTTATCGGAGCAATCTTCCATTGTTCATTCGCTCTTCGTGTCCACACCATCTTCGTAGCAGTCATGCACCCTTTCCACAATGTTTCCTTTCAATTCAACCATCCCTCTCACCCTCTGGCTTGAAAATCCTTGCTGCCGCCCTATGTCTAGAATTCTCCTGATACATAACAGGACACTTCAAATGATACTCCTACTATGCGAGGAGTTTTTTATACTCTCTCTCTTTCTCCAGGTATCCAGCACTCTTGCCCGAACAGTGAGCTAGGGAGCACAATTGCTTTGAGAAGTCGCAATTTAAGTTGGAGGGAAATGAAGCGCTCCTTCCATATTTTTGAGAGCTCACGAAAAGTTAAATAAATGCAATGTAGATACAAGCATCATAATCGAATCTGATTTGCATCATCAGTTAACATTTCATTAACTTTGAAAATTTGGATTTGGAAATTTGGCGTTGGGAAAAAACATTTTGGCGTAGATTTTATCATCAGTTGAACAAGAATGTTTCATATATTACATTTTTGTAATTGAAATCCGAAATGTGATAGATGTACATTATATATCGGCGACAAAGACTTATTTCAATGAGTCTCCACTCGTCGAAAATTAGTGAACGGAGCTACGAATTTCCTTTTATTGCAGTGTACCTCACCGACACCACAATAGGTCTTCTTGACTTAGTTGGATTGGAAAATTCAACTTGAATTGATTATATTCTTAATACAGTGACAGCAGCAAAAAGTACTCGAATCTGCTGAAACATTGACCGTCGAGAGGAATTTCCATGAGACTAAAGATCCAATAAGGCATTAATGCATAACAAATCACGTGAAATCCATGAACGAAAAATTTTCAAATGAAGTAGCAATATCCACTGCAGACGAGTTCGATACATTCGATAAGCGCGATGGCATAAAGGGATTCATCGAAATGATTAAAGATATCTGCTCTTTCAATGATGATCTGTTTATCAAATTATCCGACGAATGCATCAAAAAAATGTTTCGGCTGGTAGATGATGACTTTGTATAGTTTTCTACAAAAATTGATAAATTCATGAATATAGTATGTGTGAAATCATGCGGAGGTTTTGTGAATATTCGTGATTTTCTCGATTTCCAACGTTGTCCTTAAAGATGGTCTCAGCTCGAAGCAATAATTAATCATACAAAAATCATGTCACCTCGTGTAGTGATGAAGCTAAGCATATTGTTCAGTTGTTCTTTAATACAACAACTTCCAAGCTGATAAACTATATTTTCTAAATAACAGTTATCATCAAATTTGTCTTTAAATACTATAATCGATATTATTCTACTACGACGATAGCAACACAGCTATTATTTCCTGGCTATCATGGAAGGTATTCAACATTGAGACAATACAGTACCTACATCTTCCACATCCCGAAACATTGAAAAAAGTTGGGATCTTTTTCTGGGATTGGTTCTACCAATGACGTTCGTAAGACGGTGAACATCTTCTCTGAGTTGTATGGCATCCAAAAAGTTTGTATAATAATATTCAACGAGACATATGTCAATCCGTTTACGGGAAAACCATCTGATCGGGTATTCTCAGAGAAGATCAAGCCTGGACAATCCTCAGTCTTATGATTAGTCCTTTGATAGGAGAAAAGTCTTCAGCAGCAGGACTGATTTACTTTGAAGACTGAAGCTTTGCGCTCAACTCATAGCTTTGATAAAAGTCATTTCAGAATGTGGTGGACGAGCGAAAGCTTTGATATGTGATTGTCATGTCACTAATCGGAAATTATAAAAAAATATTCTATGAAAAGTTTCCTTGTGATCCGAATTCATCTTGGAAAGTTAGGTACTCGACTGATGACAAAGTTAAATTATACTTTCTTTTTGATTCGACGTATAGTCCGGCAGCCAGAACGAGTTTCTGCAGGGAACGAGACCGAAAGTGAGACTTTCACAGAATGATGTACACCATAAGCCTACTACCAATCGACACGTCTGCCGAGTTCTAGTGAGTTCCTCTTCTCGTCATACAAGATCAAAGCAAAACACATGTAAATCCAATGGTACGTAGATTGCAGTTTTTGGCTAAAATGAAATTTTGTATGTTTTCTCTGATTAAACGAAAAGTACTAAGCCCAGAGTCATCATTTTTGACATGGAATGTCTTCAGGTCATTTCCTATGATGTGCATGTGCTATTATCATGGTTTTGATCGACAATGTGTGTGAGAATGTGGTTGAATGTGGATTTAAGTAACTCAAAATGTTCGTGTTTGCATTACTAGTATTTACATTAAGAGGCTCGTCAAATCTAAATGTGTTTAACCTTACAGACATGGGTGCATGAAGATCATAGGAAATGATCTTAAGACATTCCTTGTCAAAGATGATGACTCTGGGCTTAGTACTTTTCGTTTAATCAGAGAAAACATACAAAATTTCATTTTAGCCGAAAACTGCAATCTGCGTACCATTGGATTTACATGTGTTTTGCTTTGATCTTGTCTGACGAGAAGAGGAACTGACAGACGTGCCGACTCGTACATGTAGTAGGCTTATGGTGTACATCATTCTGTGAAAGTCTCACTTTCGGCCTCGTTCCCTGCAGAAACTCGTTCTGGCTGCCGGACTAATATCTGATGATAAACACACGCAACAATCGGATCACAGAATGAAGCAAAAATTTGACTCTGATAGTTCCAGGGAGTAAACGTAAAATCGCAGGTGCATGTTAAGATATCGTCCATTTGCACGAGGATAAAAATAATTTTTAAAAGCAACTGCTTTGACTTTTCTTTTCGGCATGTGTACCATCGAGCATCCAATGAAGAAATTTACCTTTGATTCTCAACTTATTCGCAGAAAAAGCAGTTGCTGCAATTAT
Source organism: Prostheceraeus crozeri (assembly GCA_907163375.1). Lineage (NCBI taxonomy): Eukaryota > Metazoa > Platyhelminthes > Polycladida > Euryleptidae > Prostheceraeus > Prostheceraeus crozeri. The sequence goes on from CAJQUW010001853.1 coordinate 155,445, forward strand.
TTTGAAAAGCAAGACACAGTGGAATTCATTGGTTCCATATTTTTCGAATGTGAAAAATTTCGAATGAAAAATCTCCCGATATTCGGACTCCATTCATTGACAGTGACAGAGAGCAGATAATTCAGAGGCAACACAAAAATTCGACAAAACGTGCAAAATATTGAAAATCTATTCAGTGTTATGATAATGTTCTTATCTCTGCAACAGGCCTTCGAAGCTTTCCCACAGAAAGCGTCATTCTGCCTCCTGTACAAGCACATGTAATTTTCTAGACCTCCTTACAAGCATCTATAACGGTTACAAGCTGAATTCAAATCATAGTCATCCGTGAAAGTGACAATTATAGGTGAAAGCTTTTGCAAATCTGTTAGAGGGCTCGTTAGAGAAGAAAAAACCTGTAATTTTTTGATCAAAGCTTTTTTCAGAGTCCGGACTGGCACCATCATATAGTTATCTTATGTCTTAGATAGCTTTGATATTCGACCTCTATAGTCCTTCCATTCCTAATGAAGGTTAGTAATATAATTTTGGACGGCCCAGGACAAGCATTTTTTAAAAAAATCCAAAATTAACATACCTGCAAAATCAGCCCCAAAATGCCCAAAATTAACTACCCTAACTGCAAAATCAGCTCCAAAATGCTAAAAATAGGAAACTACCTTAAATTTATAAAAATACAAATGGGAAAAATACAAAAATAGGAAAGTACCTTAAATTTATAAAAATACAAATGGGAAAGATACAAAAAATAGGAAAGTACCTTAAATTATAAAAATGCAAATGAGGAAAAAATGTTTATGACCCATGAACAAAAATATTCATTTAAAAATGGAAGATGTAAAAACAAAAGAACCATCAGCCCCCTTATATCCTTCATTATCATATGAAATGGATATAGCAAAACACAAAGATAGAGTTAGGTACATGAAAGATAAGGAAGCGCAACTATTGTTAAGATTAGAACATTATAATAAATTAAGAAAGAGATGGACGATAGCTAAGAATGTGACACAAGGCGTTGGTGCATTTTTAACAATTTCTTTAGGCGCTCTCACTATTGTCATTTCATCTGGCGTTCTTACAATTCCTGTTGTCGCTACTGCTTTAACAGGCACAGGTGTCTTCACAACGTCACTTGCAACAGTGATAGATAAATCTGTAATGTCTAAGAAACGAAAATCCTTAAGTAAGAAACATGCACATGTCAAAGAAGTATATGATAAACTACATTACCACTTCCAGAGAGTGTGTGATGACAATGTTATTACGTTTGATGAGATTGAAAAATTTGATCAAATAGCTAGAGAAGCAACTAAAATTCCTGTTAAATCTCAAGACAAAGTAAACAATGAAGCTTTTTTAGAAGAAATAAGAACTTTATTAAAAACGTTAGAACAAAGTTCCATAGAACAAAAATAAGTTGTTCAGTAAAGTGTTTTTGCTGTATCTCTATGCTACCACAAAATTCAAATATTATCTTATAAAATAATGAACACAAATGAGGCAAAAATAAAACAACTAGAAGAATTAATAAAACAGAAAAATATTATGAAGAAAAAACATAGACAATATCGAATGCTACAAGCTGGCGTTCAATCCGATATGTTAGAAAAAATGCACCTAACTGAACAAGTGAAAACTGATTTTGAAAAAACTATTGCACCACTCAAAATTCTTGAGAAAGAACTTGCAGTTCATGATAAACGAATTGATATAACTGATCCAGTGCAGAAAACCATCATGCATGATTATGGATTGTTAGAAGCAAATATAGAAAAGAAATTACCCAAATCTATGCTCTTTGAACATTCTACTTCATTTATAGATGGAAAGCCATCTCTTAGATTTTACTTAGGTGGAGAAGAATTATTTATAAATCCTAAAGAAAGTTTAATTTTTGCACCAGACAAAACACCTTTCAGTTTATATAGAAATTTTGTAGATCTTTTAAGAGGAGCAAATTTAAATAGATATGATGTAAGCGATCTAATAAAATATAAAACTATGCTAGATAAGGTTGGAACTGGAAAAAATCTTAAACGTTATAAACAATTAGAAAACTTATTGCCAATATCAATGCCAACAGCTGGTTATTCAACACCGACTGGTTATTCAACACCAATGGCTGCTTCTCCTGCAAGAACTGGTTATTCAACACCGACTGGTTATACAAAAACAGGAACGGTTTTCCTGCCTGATGATCCACAAGAATTAATGAATAGATTACAGATTTTATTAGCTGCGACAAATGAAGGACATAACTCTAGCTTTAACGAAATACATGCAATATCGAAACGGTTATTGGAAAAGAAAATTATAAGTGAAGAAGACTACCAAAATTTATCTAAATTATCTAGTTAAAAATGTCTTCGGCAGAACTAGAAAAAATTAATAAACATTTAGAAAATTTAACCGAGATTTTAACCTCATCAAAATTTAGTACGTCATTAAAATTCATAGCAACTACGTCCTCGCATACTTGTAATTTAGACCCTATTATTCACTTAGAACAAGACAAACATTATGAAGTAGCATTAACTAGTTTTTCAACATTTAACACTATACAAAATATTATCAAAGATGTAAATGACCGATTTAAATATTCAAATGACAAAGGTGCAACTTGGAAAGAATTAACTTTTCTTCCCGGATCTTATGAAGTTGAAACGATTTCCAATGAAATAAAAAGACATTTAGGCATCCAATTTAAAGACAAGAAACAATTACATTTCGCAGTTGAACCAGCAGTAAATAAATTTTCTCTTACTTTAGATGAAGATCATCAAGTTGATTTTGATATTGACAAATCTTTATCAAGACTATTAGGATTTAAAAAGAAACTCTATGCACAAGGTTTTCATATCAGTGAAAATATACCTAAAATAACTGAAATAAATTCAATCAACGTTCAATGTGATATTATAGAAGGTGGTTATGTTAATGGAAAGCTAACAAATAATATCTTCAGTTATCCAGCATTTACAGTTCCGATTGGTTACAGTTTGAATGTAATCCCAAAATCATTAATATATTTCCCTGTTACAAGAAAAACAATTAATTCAATTACAATTAGAATAACAGATGAGAAAGGAAAGGAAATAAATTTTGGAGGTGAAGAAATTATGATAGATCTTTTGGTTCGGGAGGTATAATTAAAAAATATTGACTTAAAAATGAGTGAAAGCAGTTCTGTAAAATATCCACTAAACAAGAAAGTGAAATTCAATCATCATCATAACTTGTCAAATAAAGTTTTATCAGTTATTTGTGGAAGATCAGGTTGTGGAAAAACATATCTATTATTCAAAATTCTCACGACACCCAAATTTTTGGATTATAACAATCTTATCATTTACACAACAACAGCAGAACAACCTATTTATCAATTTTTGAAATATGGTTTTGAAAATAATCTTACAAAATCAGCTATTATAAATCTACTATTATAACAACTAGTAGAACCCAATAGAAATAAACACATAACGATACAATTAATAGATGATAGTGGCAATATGCAAGATCCTAGTAAACTAAATAAAACGAAAAAACATTGTGTTGTGTTTGATGATTGTGTCAATGATAGAAATCAGTCAGTTCAGAGAAATTATTTTACAAGAGGACGACACAATAACTGTAGTGTCTTTTATTTGACACAAAGTATGTATTCATTAGATGGAAGTGTTATTAGAAAGAATGCTAATATTTTTATGCTTTTCGAAATCAACCAAAGAAACCTAAGTGATTTGTTAAGAGACTTATGTATAACAGATAAAGATGAATTTAAACAATCGTGTAACAATGCTTGGTCAAACGACTATGGATTTATCACAATCAATATTGATAAAAAATTACATGATAGAGTTATAGAAGATTTGTTCACTGACTAGATGTTAAAGAAATTAAAAAGGTAAAGTAGTAATTCCATCAGGCAAAATCTTTCTTTTATCATCAAATGGATCTAATGCTAATTTATGTTCCTCTTTTAAATACATTTTATGTTTCTTTGAATTAAGTCTATAATTACATGCTGCTTTTATTTCATTATTAAATAATGCATTCTTATAATCTTGAAATGTTATTTGGTTAGCCACTGATGCCTTTGAAATTCCTTTTAATGTTTTATGTGTTTTAATATTACTAGTTGTATAACAATAACATTTAGATTTAAGAAATACAGCTTCTGTTATGTACTCCTCATTTCCTTCTAGTTCATCTTTCACTTTACATAAATTAGAAGGATGAATTATATCTTTTATTTTATCTATTTCTTCATCAAGTGAAGAATTAAATGGTACTGTTAATTCTAAGAAAACAGAATCCGTATCGCTGAAGTGAAGTTTATAGTTTTCACCATAAGCAGGCGCTAAATAATCATATATAAAATTGGACATAAATAGTTTAGCTAGTTCTAATATAGTAAATCCTATAAAATTAAACTTGTCATGTTTTACAATGCTTCTTCTTAGATGAACAGCACAAAGTTCATCACTGAATCTAGTGGTTCTTTTATATGTTGGTTTCCTAGTTAAATTTTGGAAACGATCTTTATTATAAACTATTTCTATGTTTTGTCTGTTACGTACATTCTCTAAAGTCTTTCCATAAAATGCGTTATTCATTAATTTAAAGAATACGTTACCAAAGTCATCTTTATTTCTCTTAGCTATTTTACGTTTCTCTATATTAAATTCTATATAATTTTTTAACCACTTAGATTTCTTATATACTAATTTTCGGTGAATTTTAGTGAGAATCATTCCATGATCTAAATACCAATCTAACATCCTTCCTTCAATAACATATTTTTCTTTATCACTTTGAGTTAACATGAGTTTCTTGGTTGGTCTGTACTTTGGGGGATTATGGTCTTTTGATAATCTGTAAAGTCGACCATATTAGGTATTTTATTTTCAGGACAGAACGGGAAATACTTTGTCGTATCTTTTAGTTCATCAGGGTACTTTAAGTCAACTTCATACACATATCCATATCCATCTTCAACAGTACGTTCATAAACTAATTTGTCACACCACTCCATCTCACCTGTAGGCAATTCTTGTATCATACAAGAAGAATATAAACTATTAAAATCATAATATAACAAATAGTTCTCTCTCATAAACTCATCAATTGCATTTTCACGTTCTACTCCTTCCCGTTTCGTTCGAAAAATTTCTAATATCTTTTCTTTCTCCTCTAGTGACAAAGGTTTCATTATTCCATATTCCTTTGGGTTTACTTTCTTGTTATAACATTTAACATATCTATTACCTAAAACTGATGAAACTCCACCTCTAATTCCAGATTCAAAAAATAATAATTTATCATATGTATTTTCTTTATAATATTTCAACTGAACACCAGTATGTTTAAGTCCTGCTAACCATGTTAAACCTGGTGTAGAATAACAATAACATGGATCTATTCCATAATATTCGATACACATATCACGAAAGTTTTCAAATAGATCAGCTAGTATTAATACATCTATCTGAAGATACTTCATTGTGTAATCGTACATAGTGATGCAATTGAGTTCTGCCCAATTCTTCTGTGCTTCTGCATAATCTTCTTCTGATAGTTCTGATTGGTTCAATGTTGTTTTAAATTTGTCACGTGGTGGAAGTTGTTGTTCTTCCATTATTTCATTTATCCTGTTTATGTCTCCAGTTAAATATTCATATGGAAATATGCCTTTAAGAGGACTCAAGTTATACTTATTTAATACTTTACATTGTTCAGGTTTTAATGTTTTACCCATGGCTTCCAATGAATAAGGAGTAAAAAATCTAAATGCATCTAATATTCTAATACAACCAAATTGCATAGAGAAGTATTCTTCTTCTGTTTTACATAGTATGTTTGTTCTTAATTGCTGTAATGTTTTCGAAGAGAATAACTCTTTTATTATTAGATGGAAATCATACTTAGAACCATTGTAGAAATATAAAGGAACAAAGTTATATCTAAATTTATTTGCATTAAGATTACAAGAATTATGCGCTGCACCTCTATATAAACCATTTAGATGATCATGATCCTTTACTTTATCGGTGACTAACTCTTTACCACAGTAATAACAATTCTTTTCATTATTAAATTGCACTAATTGTTCAGACGTTAATGGAAGCATTGGTTTATTTGTTTTAAGCAATTGTGAAAAATGTCCTTGTAATTCTTCTATTGTGTTAACAAACTTTATAGCACTGTCCTCACCATAGTAATGATAATATTCTGATTTAAACAAATTGGGATAATTTGAATGAATGTACATTCCCCAACATAATGGTTTTTGTTCAAATAAATTATTGTTACATTGGTCTGTAATTTTAACATTATATGCTTCAAAATCACAATATATACTAAATGGTACTTTATTTTTATAATGCCATTTATTATATTCTAAATAATCTTCTTTTGGAAATGTATTTCTGACTGCTTCATTTTGTTGACAATTTGCAAAGTGATTATTCAATGCTTGTTTAGTTCTAAAGCTCGTCATACATAGGAGACAGGGGAAATTAGTATGTTCTGAAGTTCTTGTAAATATAGAAATATCTTTACATAATATGTAATGACCTTGATAATATAGTATATTTGCTTGTGCTGGTTGTATTAACTGCTGTAACTGCTGTAACTGCTGTTGATACTGTTGTTGTAACATCTGTGACTGCTGTTGATACTGTTGTTGTAACATCTGTGACTGGTGTTGATACTCTTGTTGTAAAATCTGTGACTGCTGTTGGTCTCTAGAAGTAACAGGACGTCCTTTATAATTATTATGATTAACCATTATGGGCGTTAATGTCTTTTTAATTTCATATTTTTCAGTACATATTACAACGTCTTGGTAAATAATATTATGGTGTATATAATTACCGCATTCATTATATTGTATTTCTGTTTGACATAATCTTTTGTTACTTATATAAAATTCTTTTACGTTTGCATAGACAGTGTCATTAATTGTAACATTACCAGTATATAAGGGAGTAATATTCCCCACAGAAATATACTTAACATTTAATTCAAACACATTTACTTCTATTATATGTTTGTTCTTTTTATGAAACTTTTGTAGTTTATTATAATCATATGGAAATTCATTTAGTTCATCAGAAAGAACAAATTCATATATGTATTCTTCTTTATTGTAATGACTTAGTCTTTCTTTGTGATATCGTGCAGGATGTAAATGTGCTATAACACTCCACAGAAAACAATAATTGTCGTCGTTTTGTATGTTAATTATCTGTGGTGAACTGAAAGGTAGGGGTATGTAACTACCTCCAGTATTATTTTTATATTTATTAATTACTAATTTCTTGGATACTATTCTAACAAGCTTCCAACCAGATTCACGCAATTGAGCTTCAGTTATAGAATCTTTTAATTTATTAATCATTGTTTCAATTACACGTTCTATATCCTCTACATTATGAATTTCTTGTGTTTTACTGAAATGACCTTGTACTATTTCTTCAATATTTCCATCAGGTTCAGTCTTTGTGTAACGTACTTCTACATTCATATAACATTTGAAAGATTTTCTAAATATGTTATAAAAGTTGGATAGAATATCATAAAAAGTTTCATCGGTTTCTACAGATTCATCATACTCATCATGTTCATCATTAAATAAAAACCTTACATCTACTTCAGGTTCATCTATTACACTAAAAACTTTTTTATATTCTGAATGTGAATAATCATCAAATACTCTTTTAACTTCTATATCAGTAGGTAATGTTTTTAGATAGTTTATATATTCATTCATTCTCGTTATATTACTTGTATCATGTCGTTCTACATTCTGTAAATGCATACGACTATTTAAATGAGATTTATAACCTCTAGGCGTCTGTAACTGTTTGTTACACAAGGTACAATATAGGTTACCTTCCTCCATTTTACCTTTTTTAAATAAAAAATTTATGTTTTACTTTTTTATAAAAAAATTTATGTTTTTACATAGAACCTCGGTTCCGCCAACTGCATCTTCGATGCCAAGACGCAAAGCGTCAACTTTGTTGGATATATACAGGAATATTTAATTCATTTAATGTCTTTAGATCGTAAGCTGTTAAATGTTCTTTCTTAACCAACCACCATAAATTATTATACGCTAAGAATACTCTGAAACTTCGTAGACACGGTGGTAAGTATCCATTTTTAATATGTGGTTTTAAACCGTGTTTTATTTTGTAGTCCTTAACGAACTCTATGTATTTATGATGGTAATGAAATTTAACTTCTTTCTTTGAATTTACAGGGTTTGTAGGATGATGATAATCTTTTAACACTGGTATGTGTTTGATGATATACTGACTATAGTCATTATGTTTAGACATAATTTTATTTTTTTTAAAAAACTAATTTTTAATTACGAATATACATATTATTTAACTCATTTAATATTGGTTTTATGTCACTCAATGTATTCTTTGTGTCATCAACTAAAGGTTTCACACTTTTCAATACATCACGGAAATCATTTACCCCCGTGCGTATAGCATCTAATCCATCCCTATTTTCTAATCGTTTAGGTGTTTGAATCTCTAACACATTATTCAGATAATGATCGAAATAGAAATAAAATGTTTCTGGTATGATTGTTAGGGGTTCAAGTGATTCGTTTTCTAAAAAGATAGTTATTTCTTCTATGTTATGTGGTGACAAATTCTTTGCACCTGCATAAAGACTAATGTCGAAATCTAATGAATTGCTATAGAAGTCATGTTCAGTATCTAATAGTACATTTAAATCTTTATCATATACTTGTAGTTGATTCATGATAGTGTCAACACGTATTATACCATATTTAACATATGCATATTTAGCCAAAGGTAAAGTTAGTTTATAATTTTTCTTGATATCCTCAAAGAATGCTACATTATTTTGCGTAGTTGTATAAAAGGTTTCCACATTTTCTCTAATCTTATTATCTACGTCACAGGCCTTATGAGCTAATACTACAATTTGTATATGATGGTGACGACCTTTTGTAAAGATTTCTGATATGTTCTTTTGCTTCACTAAACTAGCTACATCATCTAATACTAGTAAAGAGTTCTGTTCATATGTACCCGCAAAACTTTCCATATCTTCTAACATATCTAAATCCCCCCTATTATAAACATTTGAATATCCTTGCCATTCGTCCGGTTGCAAACAGAAAATATATACATCTTCTTCTTTAAAATGTTCTTGGATGTACTTACGCATAAATGTAGTCTTTCCACTTCCCGTTTTACCATAAACAATAAAATGTAGGTTCTCTTCTCTAGTTCGTTCTGTTGGTATAGCTTTTTGACGAGATGGATGTTTCCAACCTTTAAAGGTTTTTGTTTGTTCTTTATAAAAAGCAACTTTCATTTGTTCTTGTGTTTGAAGAAAACCTAACCAATTTACAAAACGATAAGTAGCATAAATTAAAACACATACAATAATAATTTTCACACAATGAAATTTTATAAACCCAAAGAAACGTCCGAGATCTGAATCTTCTGAAAATAAAGATTGCACTCCATTACGTTGATTGTGATGATTGACTATCGTGGGATGACGATTGGGGATTTCGGCATATGAATTTTCTATATTCATTTTTTTTACTATTTTTTATATGAGAAAAAATGCTTCAGACTCTCGACTAGTCCGACACTCCTTTGAGTGTTTTATGCCTCTATAGGACCTCCGGACTACTACGGACTATTTAGTCTGAGGCTTAAATGAAGACAAACACTCAAGGGAGTGTCGGACTACTACGGACTCAAGGGAGTGTCGGACTACTACGGACTCAAAGTTAATTAAATCACGCAAATTGCTGCATGTCGTGAGAAGTTTCTCTCCAATAAAACTTTACTACAGTTGTTACATCTCACTTGTGCTTTTAAGCATTCTTTACACCGGTATTTGCCATCATAAAATTCTGTTTTGGGTTTAACTATTTGGCATCTAGTACATTTTCGTGTACTAATAGTACATGAATTAGAATGATTAGTAATACCCTGACTAGTAAAAAATTTATTACAATTCAAACATTGCCTATCTTTTACTTTTGGTTGCGGTGGTAATTGGCATGTCTTTTGGTGACGTGCAAAATTCTTAGATGTTATACTTTTTCCACAATCATTACATGTTTTTTTCACTTGTTCATGTTGAACAGGTTGAACGGGTTGTACCATTTGTTGAACAGGTTGTGCTTGTACCATTTCTGTTACATGTGTTCTCATATGTCTATTTAATAATGCTTTATTACGAAAAGGTGAATTACAGATTTCACATAGAACCTTGGTTCCGCCAACTGCATCTTCGATGCCGAGACGCGAAGCGTTGACTTTGTTGGATAACATATTTTTAGCAGAAAAAAATAATCTAGAAAAAATGATGTTAACAAATGTTGGCGGGTGTGCTTACATTCCGAATAATCAAGAATCAGAAATAGAACTAGACAACTATATCATGAAAACTGGAGACGTTTTAACAGGACCGTTACATCTTTCTATTCTTCCACAACAAAGTACTGAGTTAGCAAATAAAGAATATGTTGATAAACAGTTCGATAGAATTGTGTCACTGCTGTCTCCTCTAATGAAAGAAACAAAGCTTCTAAAGCAGAATGATGAAAGACTGCAAGAAAAGCTAACAGACCTAAGTAGCAAACATGGAAATATAGAAGCAGATATAACAAAACTTCATAAAAAAATAACAGAACATTCAAAACTTGTAATCCTGTTATCACTAAATTTAAAGTCTGCCATTGCAAAGAATACAAAACAAAATAAAGAACTGAAAGAAGAGTTAGAAAAAGTAAGCGAAAAGAATTGTAAACTATTACAACACTTACAACAGCTGCAATCCACATTCCAAAAAAGTGTTGATGAATTAAGTAGCCGAATCACACAACAAACAAAGCACATAAACAGAATGATAAATGAAGTTAAAGCACTTAAACAAAAGGTTAGTGAATTGAAGACCCTTAAAACGAATTTAGAACATGAAGTAAAGAAAAATTCTAAAGGAAATAAGGAACAGTTGAATGCTATTAAAGTTCAATTGACTGCTCTAAAAACAGAAGTAAAGAAAAGTAAGAAAAAATTAGAAGTAAATGAAAAATAAATTAAAGTACATCACACGCTACTTGACGCAATAGATAAAGTGCAACAGACAATTAATAAAGTTACCGCGAAGTTGTTGTCCATTCACAAACGTAAATCTTAATAGAATTTAGCCGTCCACAAACGTAAATATTTTTCACAAAAGTCAAATTTAAGCTTTAAAAAATGCCTATAATTTATAAACACAATCTTAAACATTTTGCTTCAAATAATAAAATTGCTCATGAACCATCTCTGAAACCTGTGTACCATTATGATAGTGTAGAAACTGTTCAAACAGAAGGAGCTGGCATCTTTTCTGGTATCGGCAGTATCGTTAACTTGATTAAAAATAATAAAGATTTGATTTCATCTGCTGCTAAAGGAGCAGCTGCTATAGGTAGTACAGCTAGCGCAATATCGAATGCTGTTAAGTCACAAAACGAATTAAAGCAACTAGAAGCTATTCGCAAACTTAGGAATGATGCAAAAGAAATGCAAAAAGACAAAAAGCTCTCAGAGGAAACAAAAAACAAAATTGCTAAATTAGCGAAGATGGAAAGTAAACATGATGAAAAAACAATTGAAGAAATGAGAGGAAATGGTCTAGCAAAATTCTAGTATCAAAACTGATTTTTTCTAATAAAAAATATAATGGCAACTCTGATTGAAAGTAAATTTAAATTAGATGATCCCCCGTTCGTTAGTTACAATCAAAAAAAGAATGACTATATAAGAATTGCTATGAACCCCGGTTCTTCAGGTAGAGTGAATACTGGAGGTGATTTAATTTTTGAAGTTGACAATCAACAAAGTTATTTATATTTACCCGATTCATTTTTACACTGTGAATATTCTATATATTCTGATGCTGATTTTACAACACCATTACCTGCTACGGATAATATTACATTAGAAAACAATTTCTTCCCAAGATTATTCACACAAATGCGTTTAGATGTTGCAACACAAAATATAGAAACCATAAGTGATTCACCTGGCATTATTGATTCAATGCTTCGATTTGTAACAATAGGTGAAAATACTAAAATGCATGAAATCGAAGGATAGTTTCCTGATAACCATACCGGCATACTTAAAGATGATTTAACTCACACTGGAACAGATGCAGCAGGAATTGCGAAAGATGTTGAAAACATAGTGAAACAGTTAAACAGTACACAAAATAGCTCATACCAGAAAAGACGCAAGTTTAATAATAAAAGTAAACAAACTGTTGATTGGTCATTGTCTCCATTATTCGGTTATTTGGATTACACTAAAATATCATGTCAATTGAAATTCAAACTCATAGTTCATCGTACTTTAAATAATGAAGTAATATTTTATGGAAAGGCTGGGAAGAAAGCATACCTAAAAATTGATAGACTTGAATGGTGGGTAAAACATATTACTCCTAGTTTAGAGGTTGAAACAACTATTGCGAAAAGATTAAATACGAACAAACCAATTGCAGTAAGTTTTATGAAGCGCACTGCGAGCTCTGTTACTTTTACTGAACAAAGATTTAACTGGCATTTCACAAGGACATCAAATACTCCAAGATATTTTTTACTCACTTTTCAAAAGAATGAAACACCTAGTTTTGATAAGAACAATAGTCTTTTCCATATTAATTCAATTCGAAGTTTACAAATTTCATTAAATCAAACACGTTATCCTATTGATCCATTGAGATTTGATAACACCAATAATCAGTTTAAGGATATGATGCTTATAGAAATTTGTGTCGAGAATTTGGAGTAGAAGCACAATTAAATCCTGTAGATTGGAAGAATTTATATCCTGTTTTATGCTTTGATTTAAGTGCACAATCGGAAGATATTATTAAGAATGGTTGTGATGTGACAATTAATATTGAAAAGACAAATTCCACAACCTCATTAATGGCTTATGGTTTATTGCTAGAAGACGCCGAATATTCTATTGAAATTCTTAATGGAAAAATGGCTAGGATAGGTTAGTAACTTTAGGACCTTTGGTCCGATCGGCTAAAGCCAGAGGAGCTTCGCTCCGGTCGGTTAGTAACCTGAACAAAAAGTGATAGACTAAAGCCTCTGAACAAAAGTGATCGGCTAAGCCCAAGACTATAAATTTTTTATTAAAAAATGGCGCAAGTGAATAATAAAACGGTTGAATTAAAACTACGTAACATCATTGACAAAAATACCCCTAAAACTATTACGATTAACAAAAAGAAGTATTACATAAGTAAACCAATGATAGAGAATATCAAATTACAAGAAGAAAAGAATGGTGGAATTCTCCCATTAATTCCGCTAATCATAGGTGGTATAGCAGCAGCAGGAAGTGTTGCAGGTGGGACAGCTGGTATTGTCCAGGCAGTAAATAAAAATAAATCAGAGAAGGCAGCATTAGAAGAGCAAAAACGTCATAATAGGGAGTTAGAGAAAGCTGCTAGAGGTGAGGGAATAGTAGATAATTTTATTAGTAAATTAAATTTAGTTGATGAATGGAAACGAGTTCTTAAAAATGTCCTACACAATATTGATGATTTAATTGAAATAAAAGAAACAAAAGACGGATCTGGCATATATCTAAGTCCTGGTATGGTGCGATAAGATTTAAGCTTTAAAAATGAATTTGAATAACTTAAGGATTTCAAATCTAGATCTAATTGACTATCTCTTAAAAGTACATAGAACCTCAAATTGCCACCACACCGGAGGTGACCCAACTTCCGGTTGCCAGCGTTACGAAGGTAACGATATACAAAAAGCATTAGAAAACTTTCCTGGCTTTATTTGGAGTAAATATTCGAAGGAGAAACATTTACCTGGGCATAATTTTACTGGCCCCGGCACAAGATTAGATTTAAGATTAAACGATGATAACACACCTAGAGAAAATAGTAAACCAATAAATAGAGTAGACGCCGCCGCTTACCGTCATGATTTAGCTTATCGAAATCATGACCTAAGTTCTCGACATGAAGCAGATAAGAAAATGATACAAGAATTAGATAGTATTCAGAATCCTTCCTTTAGAGAAAAAATTGAAAGAATGTTTGTTAAGAAAGCTTTACAAGCAAAAATGCTTTTTGGTCAGGGGATAGATGAAACGACAGCAAAGCTGTCTGAGAGCAACGCTCGAACCTACGCGTCCGAAATTCACAAGGAATACAGAAAGCCGAAATATCTATTGAAAGTAAAAGTATTTAATAAAGATGATATTTGGAGTGTAGATCTAATTAATATGCCTAATGAAAGAGGGTTTAAGTACGCATTGACCGTTATAGATTTATATACGCGATACGCTTGGGTAAAGCCTTTAAAAAACAAAAGTGGTCTATCAGTTAAATATGCGTTTGAAGAAATCTTTAAAGAAAGTAAGAGAAATCCAAAAAAATTGTTTGTTGATAAAGGGTCTGAGTTTTATAACCGAAACGTTCAGCCACTATTTGAAACTGTTTATTCAACTGAAAATGCAGGGAAGGCCGTAGTGATAGAAAGATTCAGTAGATCATTAAAAAATAAAATTTTCAAGAAATTTACTCAGCAAGGAAATCAGAAATGGTTGAAGATATTACCAGGAGTTGTAGAAGAGTATAACAATAAGATTCATTCAGGTATTGAAGAAACTCCAAAGAATGCTTCTGACGACCCTGATTTAATACGAAAGAAAATATTCGAAAATAATTATACGAATGAGAGTAATCCGAATTTACAGAAACGTAAGCCGAAATTTAAGATTGGAGATAGAGTGCAAATATTCAAGTATAAAAATAAATTCGAGAAAGGTTTCGTAGGCTATTGGACTAAGGAGATATTTGAAGTTTGTAAAATAAACCAAACTTATCCGATTACTTATGAAATTAAAGATTTAGATAATGAGGATATCAAAGGTAGATTCTATGAAAACGAATTACAGAAAACCGAGCTTTAGCTTCGCTTGAGTTATAGATTGTTTAACTCTAACATTATATCTAGAAATGGTACTCCTTTTTGTAATTTGTACAAAACGTATAAACATAATTGACCACAATAGGTAGTGCCTGGTGTTTGAATTTGAAACGTATTGTATGTTCCCGTTCCAAGTAATTCTTTTACTTCATTTGTAGGGGGCAAACCGTATGAATCAAAATAATAGTTCTGCTGATGATTTTTAACGCCTGCTGACCAATGGATACCATTTTGTTCAGATGTATGAAGATTTGTTATGAAACTCACTTCAGATTTATTTTTTAGTTCACATAGTTCATCCCTCATTAACACGTGGAAATTCTTTATTCCTAATTGTTTAGCCATTTTCTTTAAGTCGAAATTCGTAGTTGTTTGCGTTCCATATAATTTAAAGAACTCAGTCATGTTATTAACCTGAGTACATATATCGCCTATATTACTCAGTATAACTGACGAATTTTCATCATTCATTTTAAATGAAATAAATTCCAATAACTGCAATAATGTCTACTTCTTGTACAGAAAAATAAAAACAACGGCAGTGTATTTTGCATCAAATATAATAATACAACAATCAATCTTATCACACAATTGTACAATGGCAGTCTCATGGCAGTAGACTGGAGAACAAAAGAAAATTTAATTACATTTCAAAATAATCCAAAATGCGTTACTACTAAGTTCCATGAATCATGCTTAAATATCAAAGATTATGTTACATACTGAAATATAGATCTATACAATGGCAGTCTCATGGCAGGAGACTGGAGAACAAAAGAAAATTTAATTACATTTCAAAATAATCCAAAATGCGTTACTACTTATAAAAAAGCCGTCATAATCTCAGCAACGACCCATGGTGTACTTTATCCTTTTGTGACATTGAACTGAGGAATTGTAGAAGTAGTGAGATACTGTTCTATTTTTACTGCAATATCCTCCACTTGTTTTTGAGAGTCCACAACTTTGTTCTTCTTTCTCGATTAAATTTCCAACTTCCACTCTTCAAAATATTTCTTCGCAGTTTCCTTGTGCTCTTCTTTAATTAAGTTTAGTGAAATCGGCATGTAAAACGAAAAAGCTTCCGCGGCAGTACGTTTTGGCATCTCCCAGTTTTAAAATAATTTCCAAAGGCAAAATAGAAACGATGAAGAAATTTGAATAACCACAGACGAATGATCACGAACGACGACTTGTAGCCTGAAGAATGAAATTCAGCTAGTATAACCTTCACTGACAAGAAAGAGACTGAAATGAATTGAAATAAATTCTGCACCGCGATATGTGTATTGTTTCATGAATGATAGTAGCAACCGTTTTGTTTCATAAATTCATTGTTGCATGAATGGTAGTAGCAACCGTTTGTTGCTTGTAGCAACTGTTCCATAAAATTGTTCAATCATCTGGTATCAGAGCGCCGGAATAGTTCATCTCTTTCTTAATTTATTATAATGTTCTAATCTTAACAATAGTTGCGCTTCCTTATCTTTCATGTACCTAACTCTATCTTTGTGTTTTGCTATATCCATTTCATATGATAATGAAGGATATAAGGGGGCTGATGGTTCTTTTGTTTTTACATCTTCCATTTTTAAATGAATATTTTTGTTCATGTGTCATAAACATTTTTTCCTCATTTGCATTTTTATAATTTAAGGTACTTTCCTATTTTTTGTATCTTTCCCATTTGTATTTTTATAAATTTAAGGTACTTTCCTATTTTTGTATTTTTCCCATTTGTATTTTTATAAATTTAAGGTAGTTTCCTATTTTTAGCATTTTGGAGCTGATTTTGCAGCTAGGGTAGTTAATTTTGGGCATTTTGGGGCTGATTTTGCAGGTATGTTAATTTTGGATTTTTTTAAAAAATGCTTGTCCTGGGCCGTCCAAAATTATATTACTAAGGTTAAGAGCGGTTGACCGACTCTTATCTGAAACTGGTCGAATAAAGTTTGGACCAGCTGATTTATACGATGCTTTAACCATCAAAATATCAAATACTCTCAGACAGGCTCTTTGGGAAAGCCTTCATAAAAGAGAGAATTGCCTCTAATTTTCAGGAGGACAGTTTGGAGAAAAGTCGAAGATGACGAACGGAGCTAAATGCTTTTTCCAATCTAGTGAGGTTATCTTACATCAGTCCACTGACCGCAAAGAAGCTCAACTTTAATGACGTACGAAGAAAAATATGAAAATTATTTACTTTACACATGAAAAGGAACCTTCCGTAGACCTGAAGAGGGCTCACTACTGCGTTCACTCGGGCACTAAAAAAAGTAAAACGAATTACGTTTAAAGGGATTGCCTCAGCCGTGTGATGCACAAACGAGTAGACACCATCTTGAAGAGCATTCATTCAAGAGAGGAAAGGAAATCCTCTAAAAGAATTCAGGAACTAATGTGTCGAGGATGAGTCAGGAAGAAAATAAAATTGAAAGCTCTTTTTAATACTGTCATTGCTCCGGAAATCCCACAGACATTTGTGGAAAATACATTCCACTAGTTTGGAAGCAATAGACTACAAGTGGGAGTAACTGGTTGACAATTTGTTTGATCTTACGACTGCCCTTTTTCTAAGTATGAGTGACTTTTTCTAAGTATGAAGGGACGGGAAATCCTGATTGAGCAAAATCGCATCCTTTGAAATAAGCAGATTGAAAATCATGACATCATGACAGAACAAGAAGCAACGGGCTTTCTTTGACATAGCTGAGTGGATAGCATGGTGAAAGCATTTTGGAAAAATTCGCTTCAGATTGCGACATGAAATTGCAGATACTCTGGTTTGTTAAGCGATTCGTGAGAGGGCCTGTGATGGACGAGTTTCTTGTTTTGACCAAACATTATTCCAGAAATGAGTTTTATCACTCCAGACGAATGCACTGCCGTAGTAGTTCATAATTTTGAAGCATTATTTCAACTCTCGAGGTATTTTTTTTTTCATTTATGGGCTGATATTTAAAGAGTGAATGCGAACATTGTCCATGCACGGATTCTGTGACGGAATTTGTAAAGTTCCAAATTCGGCAGACAAAAAATGAAAATAATAGAGCAGGAGTTTGATATTTCTTTTTACAAAACAAAGATTGGAGAACTAGAGCAAATGAACACCGCCATCGAATAGTTGACACTATAATTCCATACTAATGTACTGACGAGTTCATCCAAGTAGCCGAGATGGATAATTAAGTGCTCGGTGTCGATGAAATTAAATGACAATGAAAACATCAATCTACTCTGCATGCTTCATCCTTTTCATAGACTGTGTCCGGTGTGAGGAACATGAGGTTAAGGATGGAATCATATACTGAACCCTTTTCGGGACATCGGTTAATATTATTGTTAGTTTCAGTTTTCAAATTTGAATTACTCTGCAAAATATCTAATATTTTTATTTAAGTTTTTGTGACGATGACTATCTTTGAACTGACACCATCATATTTAAGCTCAGGGCCTGTAGCTATTTCAGATCACAAGGTGGGAAGACTTTCGCTTCAACCGGACATTGGTTGACAACTTGGCAGCAGGCGTTTAAGGAAAACTTTGCAGTGCTAAAATTCATGATGCTTCATTTAAATGCTGTATTGATAATTCAATCACTAATTTTTATGATATAGTCAGCTCAATAATTACTACATATTGAATATTGCTGCGAACCATAGAAATCGCTGTGAACAATAATTTCATTTTGTTGAAGCAAAGCGGCTACGAACACTCAAAAGTGGAATTTCTTAAAGCTCTCATATACCAGGTTGCCTATTCACATATGTGAATAATATGTGTTTAAGTTAGTGAGAGATTATTTAGCATGCTGGCTTCATCTTTGTGCTTCTCTGCTGAGCAAGGTAGCAAATTGAATACTGACGCTTCTCAATGGAAGCGAAAGTTGTGTCAATGCGTGGTGCTACATCAAGACCAGTATGTACTGAATGCGGAAGAGGCATCTGCCCGAAACATCGCGCAACATTAAATAGTGATTTTGTTTTGAACATAGATGAGTGTACCCCATAACTGAGCTATTGGTATTCATATTCTTCGACGTCATACTCCTCAATCATGTGTAGATTCTGAATACATTTTCCATATTCTGTGTTATTTTGACATGAAGTTTACTAAAAATATTTATCAGAGAATATATTGATAGTGCAACTTCCTAAATCGAAATACAGAGGCAATGAATAATGCCTGCTTGGTTTACAATTGTGATCAGTAGATCTTACATACTAAAGAAAAGTCGTCTGAGGAAGAATACTACTTAGGTTGCTATATACTACTTATTTAACCTGCCTACTATTTGGACTATTCTTACTCTATTAGGCCATTACACCTCATGATTCACCAAGCTTTACTGGATTATTGCAACATCGAATCGAAATATAATCACGAAAATAACTCACAATAATTATTATAGCTTTTAGGATTTCAAGGATTTCCTGAGAATTCAATCATTATCAGGACTTTCCTATGATTTCACCCGGACTCCAATTCAGATCATTTTGCATGAATAGGGCAACACAAATATATTTGTTGAAGTAAATAAGTTGCGTATTTGACATCTTGCGCTGTGGATAAGCATGAAACTAATTGTTAAAATGCTTCTAAACATATGTCCATTTGGTGCTCACTACCTCAAAATCGAGTTCCAATACGGGTCAGATCCACTCAGTTACATGGCACACTGCAAAGATAGCAATATCTAACATACCAGACAGTAATTAGGCCCATCTACTGTCAAAGACAAAGTAATGTCAATATAGGAAGCTGGCAAATGAGAAATCAAATCATGTAAAGTCAGATGAAGCGAGAAGTTAAGAGATAACAAATGCGACAATAATTCAACATAAATTTGTCATGCACTTAGTTGATAGCCTTATACGGGAGGGTGTTCATGATGAGGATGAGAAAGCAAAAATACGGCACTCCCTTTAGTAATGGCTTCAATAAAAATTAGTTGCAAAAATTTTTATTGAAGCAATTACTAAAGAGAGTGCCGTATCCTTGTCATGCACTCTCAAGACGCAGATGGCAGCTTTCAAATCAAATAGCAAAATTTTGAAATTATTCGAGGGTCTTGAGGTCTAAAGGTCTAGGGATGTACTAATATACGCATATCGCCAAGCAAAATTTTGTTGGTTTCGTGATTGACCATAAGATCATTTTACAGCAAAAATGTTAAGTTAAAACAGTAACTCACCAAAAGTTTTGGATGAAAACTATTTAAAATCAAAGTTATTAGTTGTTTTATTTTGACTTTAAATGGCTTTAGACCAATACTTTGAGTAGTTTTGCTTTTCACCTACTACTTCTTTTGTCTGTTGATTGATGTCTTTCGCATAGTTTTTGCTTCTCCGTTGCTTACAATAAAATGCACTCTCCAGTTCACGGTTTTATTGTTATCATCATCAGAAGAAGGCCTTACTCTTGGCGGAGATATTAAATACGCATCTGACTTTATTCGCTCTGTCAAAAGCACCTGAAGACTGTTATTAAAAACAAATGGGCTGGTAGCAGCACACCAATGATTTCTTTAAGTGGGTCAAATTCTGTCAGCTTTAAGACAGTTACATTTCTGTAAAGCAGAATTTCGGTAAATGATTACCGTGTTACCGGTTCTACCTCTGCCAGTGACCACATACTCTAAAACAAATGACACGCAGACCTTGAATAATCAACGACACGATAATCAATGAAGAACGTAATAGGCTGCCATAAAATTGCATAACTGCAGCTGTAACCAAAACCAACTGCCATTTTCTTTCGCCATGGTGACTGCTCTCAAGGATCTGATTCGTTTGTTTTGTGATGCTGCTTGAATAATGCATCAAGTTATGAAAAATAATGCATTGGTCATGCGAAAACAGAAAACAAGAATGTAATTCTATCGCATAGGTGCTGAGAGGAAATTTTCCAATCAGATCAACCGTACTTTCCTCTACCCGTCTCGATAGTTTTCCTTTTCATCAAGATTTGGTAAGGCCGATCTGAGTGATATTCGGATCTTTTAGGTCTTCATGAATCATTAGGCAATCCATTAAGCATTGAAGTTATGGCTATCTTAACTGCATTCTGCTTCCTCGCATGTGTGTATGTATCTCAATGTACCTATTGGGCTCCAAAGGCAATGGAAATTGCAAAGAATGAAAACGATCTTTACAACTATTTGTTCAATGGCACGGGTTATGATCCTACAATCAGGCCTGGAAATTTAGAAAGTGGAGCTTCATCTGTCACATTGGATGTTGCAGTTGCTCAAATTGTTGAAGTGGTAAGTTGCTGTCATCATTTATGTCATTAATAAAGCAAGAAATATAAGGGTTATTTAAGTAGCTTTCTAGCATAATCTAAAGTAGAATCAAAACATCAGATCTTTGTAGACTGTGCGTTTTTCTCCAATAAGTATATTGAATATATTTAATCAAACAATATAAAATCATGTTGTTATTGAAAATGCTAAGTGAGATGGAGGAATTTATATTGTTAAGAGCATTCATGAGCTAATATTGAGTATAGACTTACTACAGCAAAACTTGGTTATCAGTAAAACTACTCAATAGATCCTTCTTTTGGAAAGTTTCATGAAATATTGATCAACCAGCTGTCACAATTTGAAGATAAACAGTTATGAAGAGAAGCTTTGAAAGAAAAACATATGAAATCAGCGAGAAAATTCAGTTGCCTGGAAAAAGGACATATTGTAGCGATAAATGAACAATGCTCAAAGATAAGTGAACAATAGTTGGGGGTTTCAACATGATAAGTTGGCAAATAGATCAGCTAATTTTGTGCAAGTTTGACAAGTTATAATATAAGTCAAATTCAATGTCTTGTAATATGACAAAAGGTTCATTTCTTGTCAGAAATTTGTGCTTGATAGGGAATTTTGCCTACTGTGTCGCAAACAAAAATTTCAGACCAAAGTGTTTTCGAACAGCGTCTCAGGGGCAGGGGAAGCAATGGAAATTTGAATGATGGATGAAAGATAATTTTTGTCACAATAATTTTGTTGTTGTGGTGATTATTTTGTAAGCCAATTATTGAAATTAGCTGCAGTAACTGTACATCTCAATCAAACTGCATATTTTGGTTTAATTGTGAAGGTCTATGTGATTATTAGTTGACTTTGAAATTAGTGGCTTGAAAAAAGAAATCAATTCAATTGCTACTACATTAATCTGTGAAAAATCATCTAAAAAGTTGCTTGATACATTTTATATCAGTAATTTTTTAACATCTGATTAGCAAGTGCAGACCTTTCATGTTTGTATATACTGTCTACATAAATTGTCTTAAAAATAGAAACGGTTATTCTTATGCACCAGTTGATTCTTCCAATTTATATAATAGCAATTACATGTGAAATAATATAGACAGTAATTAAAGGCAGTATTTTCTGACAAGTGCATCATCCCATAATTATTTATTCGACCGGATTTAATTTCACTGCGACAAGAAAATATTTTGCTGTTGAAGTGTAGCATGCAACACTTTTTCGCACTACATTGAAATCAAATCTAGCAATTTTTTTATTCATTTCAAAAGCAAAGACTATAAATGGTTCTTGAAAACATTTACATGCACATTAGGTATGAATTCTAAAGCAACGAGCAGAGCATGCATTCAATTATTCGTCTACTGCGTGGTCCATTAATTGCTAATAATTGCAATTATTGTGAAATTAACAATCAGCTAGATGTGACGCAGAAAATCCACAATTAATAAAATAATTGATTGCAATCAATTGCCAATGAAAGTGTTCGATGTAATGTTTGTCACTTCGCTCGATAGTTTGCTGCTTTAAATGGATACAGTGAAATTGTAGAGAAGGCTTGAGGAATCAATCGCTTGTCGGATAATTGGTAGATTGACACAAACAGACACACACCTCCGGGACGCATCGGAAACAATTGTTTTTATCGAAGAATAATTGTGCGAGCATGTGGTGAATACTTGATGTGATGTGTTGTAGACTGATTCATCATTATGATTTCTCTGCTGAAGTGGAATGCTACACACGCGAATCCATAGAAATATACTGTTTATCTGAAGTTCGCTAGAATGGAAATTGACTCAAGGTCGCGGTACATCCGGGGGATCTAAGTTGGAGCATGAAGAACCAATTAAAAGCTTCGATTTACTCATGTGACTGATTCTAACCCAATGATACAGACGTTGGCAAGTGCATCTAAGTGAAAATGCGTGCGATTTATGTGCCGTTATTGTGCATTGCATGAAGCTTAATTTCCATTCTAGAGGTTTTATTGTTGTCAATTTCTATGCGCGAATCATATGCATGACACTTGTAGGACCATTTTAATATTATCTAGGACCTATAGGGTGAAGATGCCTTAGTTAATTGCTTCCGACGGGAGGTTTTTCATAACTTATACACAAGTAAAATCACACGTTCCTTTCAGTTTAGAGAAAGTTAAAAAACAGATAACGCTGATGAAGGTTCGGGACCCGAAACGTCCGAGACAAAGCTATGCGTTTTTAACTTTCGCTGAACTGAAGGGAGCGTGTGATTTTGCTAGTATAAAAACCAAGGATGCGGAGTCAGAGTCGGAGTCCCGGAGTCCTATCATTCTTGCTGGAGTCGGAGTCCCATCAAATGATAGGACTCCGGACTCAAGCCTATACCTAGACCCGAAATACAGATTGTTTCATAAAAAATGGATCACCCTTCAACATCGCCTTAACTTCATTCAACTTTGTCTAACTCCGCCAAACTTGAACGACTTTCTCTGAAATTTGGAAGATATGTCAGTTGTGCTTACTAATATCATTGTTGGAAATTTCAAGCATGAATATTGAGTTGTTTTCCTGTTATAGATAAAAAAGTAGTAGATAATTTGATCTTCATTTAGCAATGTTACACAAAATCATACCTCACTCTTATAAAATTACATTTGTTTCCTTTGTTATGTAATATGTTGTTCTACAAGCCAAAAGCTATCAAGCAAAACAAAAATAAAGAAAATCGGTCAATCAGAGCCAGTATAGCACCATTATTCATCAACAATAATGTAACTGCTATATGTGATTAACTGGACTTCATGTTCCATAGCTTCCTGACTTCGTTGCGGTGGTGTTGGCAGCACTCCTGATTGCTTTCAGCTAGAAATCTATCTCTTACCGGTTGAAAACAATAAAAAGCACAAATGAACAATAACGAGATCGCATTCACAAAAGGCAAAGCCTTGCTAGAACGAGGGTTTTCTTTGCGAGCTACAAGCAAGCGACTAAATGTCCCTTACACAAATGTGCATCGATGGCATAATGATGATTTTCGACTCTGTCGTAAAGAGGGCTCTGGCCGTCCACGCAAAACATCCAAACGTAGAGACCGCCTAATTTTGAGATTTGTTAAAGTTGATCCAAGTCTCTCGTTAACTGAGATGGCTGCACTAGACTCGTATATTTCTAAGTTCACTATTCGTAGAAGACTTATTGAGTCGAATTTCAAGAGCTGTAAGAGGCCCTCTCAGATCGAATTATCAGCATACAAAAAGACGTCTCAGATGGGCAATGAGTCATTGTCACTGGCGAAATCAATGGGATCGGGTTGTCTGGTCTTATGAGGCATCAGTCCGTCTGAAGGATAGTGATGGTCTTATCTATGTGACCACCACGTGAATGTTTTACGAATGAACATTGGCCAAATGACAGATCAACTTGGTGATCCATCGACTTGGTTATTTATGGATGATAATGCTACGTGTCACAGGAGTAGTAGAGTCAACTTATGCAAGTCTCAATTAGAGCTTAGGACATTATCTTAGCCAGCTCGTTCTCCTGATCTGAATCCCATAGAAAATTTATGGAGTTTCTAAAACGTAGCGTTCGTCGTTCACTGCTACCTACAGATGGCGTATCACAACTTACGTCACTGTTAAAAAGAGAGTGGAGAAAGTTAGATCAGTCAAAAATCAACGATATCATCGAATAAATGCCTAGACGAATTGGTAATGTCATTGACAATAAGGGTAGGGCCACAAAATATTAGCTTCTTAAGAACCGTTGCTGTATCATAGCTTATCAGATTATATAAGGACATTTAAATATATTAGGGACATGAAATAACATGAAAAATGCTTTCTGTATCATACTTATGTTTTATTTAGTCAAATTTTAGGATGATCCACTTTTTATGAAACGGACTGTATAATACAAACAAATTATTTTTTCTCGTGCATATGTATAACTGTCACTATCTTGATGTCAACTTTGTCCGTCAAACAAAAGTACAGAGACAGCAGTGCATACAAAGCTTGTAATAGTTGAGGGAATGACCCGCAAAAGTGAAAAGAGGATTACCTTCTCACTCGGTGATTTAGTAGAGAAGACAAGCCTTCCTGGCTTAGCCTCGATCACATCTACACGCCAAAAGGTCACATCAGAGACAAAAGTAAAATATTAGTTTTTTTTGAGAACACTATCTCTTACCCCCACGTAAATCGTGTGTGATGGCTCTTCTAAAGCGCATATCAAAATCGAAAGTGTACTCACATTTTTTGGAGAAATATGTGGGATTTTCCTGCCTGGTAGAGACTGGAGAAAAACCGGGTGAAGCATACATCAGCAAGATGGAAGCAGCCGAGTCGTATGCATCCAACTTAAAGCGATATTTGATAAACTTTCATCGATAATGATTGATAATTGAAATAGCAATGATCACCAAAAATAGGTTCAGCTAGGCCTATAATGATCAATTACAGGCTACCACTCAGTTTTTCAAAAAAATAGGTTTTATATAATTGCCACCCGGAGTCGGAGTCCTATCAAAATGATAGGACTCCGCATCCCTGACATAAACTATCAAGATGCCGTGTTGGAGGAACCAAATATATTGATGTTCTCATTAAAATTGAAATACTTTTCTTTTGTGATTTATTCGATAGATCATTGCCAGACAGTTCTAGGATCTATTTAGTGTAAGCACAAGAACACACGCTTAACATTTCTCACTCAACATTTCAAGTGCCATATAAATGTAGAGCTAGGGGTTGCTGGTCAAACCCCACCGAATCGGAATCCGGCAATGTCTTTCTCGACTTTTTCCATTTAATAACACGATCAATTCCTAATAATCAATAATGTGATGATATCCGATACCCAATACAATACACGATGCGGCGGGGACCAAATTAGCATAATGCTTTATATCACAATGCAGATTTGTGAGCGTGGAAGAGAGAGATCTATATGACCTCTATTAGGTAGCAAACGTTTTCGATGCGACGACAAGGTTCGCTTATCAGTAGGGTAAAGCATGGTAATCCGGAAGCTGCATGGCAAAAGCTGACATTGAGACAGTTAGCCTTATTCTGTGCTTAAACTCAAACATAGTATCCATCGTTTTTGCTTCTGAACCATACGACCGTATAATTTTTATTGTTGGGACGCAGGTGCTTCAAGGTAGGTTGAAAGACTTCGTCTCGATAAACCACAAGCCAAATCTCGACAGGAAAATATCTAGTCAGTGTGCCAAAATTAGTCCATCACGGTCGAAACGCGATCGTCCTGACCAAGTTCCTGTTGATGACCTCAATAAAAATAGTCAAATAATTTGTATGCATATTTTGTAGAATTTTTTTCACGTTTTAGCTTAAGGAACTAATATTAATTCTCTTGCACACTTGGTAGATTTTGGATAGCTTAATCCCGCTGTGTTGGCTAGATCTGGTATTTTGATTGGAAACAGACCTGTCCTCTTATCATCTGAATGGGCAGACTGTTAAATAGAATCTTTTCAATATATAAGTGATTTTGAACAGAACGACTTACTCACCAATTCATTACACATGAGGAGAGGAGAACCGTTGTTTGTCCTTCTAGTAAGTATTTTTTAAATTTTTAGACAATTTAGGATAGAAAAATTTTCTTTTAAATCATACTTTGCACCTACTAAAAACTAACTAGTCGTTAGCTTGTTTTTTTTAAAAAAATTGTTACCTTGACGCACTTTGCTACGTTGAATCAAGGTAGGTTGAAAGACTGCATCTCGATAAACCACAGGCCAAATCTCGACAGGAAAATATCCAGTCAGTGTGCCAAAATTAGCCCATTACTATAAATTGACAAAATTCAGTAAATTTTTCAAATTTAATGTCATTAAATTCGTTAATTTTTCAAATTTCATTTCTAAGAGAAAATTGGTGCTCTGATTACATCTGTCTTTTTGACATTTGACTCATGGCTTATTGAAACATAATGTTACTCTGCATCTATACATTGAAAGTGAAGTCAATCCGGTATGTGATTCAAATGCTATAAGAGGGAAGTGCAAAAAGTCTGCATCTGATAGAAATTCCAAGTCCATAATTATTTTCAACTTTGGACGGACCTCATCGCAAAAGTGTGGGTAGGCCAAGAAATCAGATGGCATTCCGATGCATTTAAAACAATCTTTACCTACATGTGGTTCGACTCTTGTTTCCTAATGTCAGAGTTAGAGCTCATGTTTCATGAGATGTAGTTCGATTACTTATTTCAAAAAGAAGCTAAATTTGTTCTGCAGTTAGCAGATTTATTCATTGAAAGCAGTTGCAACGCTTCGAAAACGGAATTTTGGCAGTTGTGATTATGCATGTACTTCTCATCGATGCGCATGTTCTTACACAGCATATTGTACAAGCAATTATGCTTCAGAGGGCATTGTTGTTTATCAAAATAATGTGATGTAATGCAGATTCCAAGTGTTGAGCATTCATCAATCTCCTAGCTGAATGTTACTCCTGTTGTCGTGAAAGAGCTACTGTTTACTAATTTCTGTCAGGAAACTTTTGTGGGTCCTCAATCAAAAATGAGAGATTGTGTAATCAAATTTACAACTTCCCAGTCTCCGATTTCCGTTCCTTGCATTCTTTTGACTGTTTTTGATCAGGATTACATAATTTAATGCACTTGATACTTCGAATATTTGCTGCAGTAGCCTTCAACTACATTATTTGTTTTCTATTAAAATCATTAAATTGAAGAAAAAATAAAATAGTAGCTAAATATCAGTAATACAGCTTTAACAGAAGAGAAAAATAGTGAAAAACTTAAAAAAAATAGCATGCATTTCTATCCACTCACACTTTTTCCCAGATGTCGGATCAGTAGACATCTCCACCTACGATTGAAATACAACAGATAAGTCACCCAAACCGAGCCAGAACCCGGATATCTTCTTACGTGCGAGGATGGGTCACAGGCTGGAGGCACACATGATAAGCTACAAGCCGTAAATAGATTTCCAGAACCTAAGCTTTAGTGAGAGATGCCGTACAGAGTAAGCCATAAGCCGTAAGCAATAAGCTACAGGCCATAGGTAATAAAGCATAAGTCATAACCCACAGGCCGTCACCCGGTCAAGAATCCTTGGGTGATAACTAACTTATAATCGACGTTGTGATGATATAGCGCGTCATATTTTGTACCTGTGCTTTATGCTCCTACAAAAATTAGAAAAACATCATGCATTTTCTTCCTCTGTCTGCTTGTATTATCTGTCACTAGAAAATGCATTGTCAAAATGACTTATAGTTTGTGGTTTATGGCTTGCGGCTCAGGTTGTATGGTGCATGACGGGAGCCTTTTCTCTATGAATGAATCCAACGTTAAGCGCGACTTAGATTCAGCAGAAAGTTCGTGTAATTTTTTTCATGCTAGTTTTTTCAATTTTTGAAGTGTTTCAATGCTGCTATTGACTTCATTCAGCAGTAATAAAACGTCACGAGTTCCGTCATACAGATTGGAAATTTCAAGTCAATAAAAGCAAATTTCCGATAAGTTTAGAATCATCATGCTGCATGCGGTCAATAAACTTTTGTTCAAAGACATGAAGAGAATTTTTATAAGCATTCTCAAGTCTGTGCAACATTATAGGCCTAAATATGACTAATAGTTCATAGACAGACAAAGCACATCACACATGCATTGCTCAAAGTCACCACGATTGGGAAGACATCAATGGAGCATATTTATGTTGTGTGTGCAGAGCAAGTCATGGTGACTTCCGACAATGTAGCGAATTTCAATTCGGTCGCGGAATATATTTAATCAAATATAAAGGTGGATTAGTCACTCTCAACTCTCCCTACGACTGAGCACAAAGTGATCAGAATTCTGATCACATTGCTATCACACACTGTTTGTAATTGATTCTAAACCAGTTAATTAAGTAATTTCAAGTTCAAGAGATTTTGAAATAATGATAGTAGCAAAAGGTGTTACTTGAAATAAAATATACTGTCTATTTGTACGAGATTGAACAGCTGGTTTGAAATCCAACCCAGCTCAGTGCAGGATGAAACTTAAGCCACTATATTGTCTATTGTTATACATCCTCTTATGTTATTTACGCTTTTCTATGATTTCAGAATACCAAAGAACAAACTCTGCAATTGAATTGCTGGAGAAGACTTGTAAGTATAAGTGTGTGCTTGAATTTGCTTTGTTTGATTTGGTCTTTGAACTGCTGTTGCATCCAAATGTCTTTTTTCATTCCCCAAAGTATGTGGGAAACACTAGAAAAATGTCGCGATATCTTATTGAAATCTACATGTATATTCGATTATCACTCATTACTACGATAACGTTTTCGAGCAATCGATAGCTATCGTCGATTATTTGCAGCAGATTCATTGATTATCGATAACCGACATGACATTTGAACGTCAGTCTGAACTGCATTGTGCACTCACATGGATCATATGGATATTCTCTATCTGTTGTTATTTCATAAATGTACGTTTATACAGGTGATATCAATAATGGAAATAATAAATGATACAAAATAATGTGATCTTTAAATTATCTCTGATTTAACAGGAATTATTTTATTGTTAGAACTAATATTTCGGTTTTCTTCTATAGGATTCAAGCTCTCAGCTTTCATATTAATACTCTCAGATTTCTTTTTTGCAATTATAAAGTAATTATAGTAGCATAATGCATATAATAGTAGAAAGTATAAGTTGTTATAAAATAATAAAGTGTTAATTTCGGGTCTTTTGGTGTTATTGTTTTATTCAATATTACATGTATATGGCGTTTTTAGTGTAAAAAAGAGGTTTTTAATACATATAAGTAGTAAAAATGGAGTACCATATTTTTGGATTTATCACAGGATATATCGTTATCGTTTTACTTTGGAGGTCCAAATCGCATTATCGCTATCGGACTTAGCGGAAAAATTTATCGTTTTGTCGTTATCGCTTTGTCGAAAAGTTTATCGCTGCCGACCAGTGCGAACAACACTCTCTGACTATTGATGCATGTGAAAATGTAGCGAAGTTTGTAAGAATTTGTCTACTCCTGTCGATTTACATTGCAAATTTTCTCTTCTGCTTTTATTTTCGCTTTAGCATTTCACTACTCAAAAGCTAAGCAGCATTATGAAGCATCACTTGGCATCAATCCTTCTATTTCTATGTATTTCTTATTCTCTGAATGTCCATGTCCGTGAATTGAGGTCGTGATTTAATTGACCTTGACAACTTCTATCTGTAATTCATTCTGTCGCTTGCTCTGAAAGAGACAGGGTGATATATCGAAGTAAATAAAGTATAACCTAGACTGAGCTTTCGTGTTCTGAATGTCGTTTGGAGAATGACAAGCACCAAAAGAGCAATGAAATTTTAGTCAAAATGTTGCGCTTGCATCACAGAATTAGATTGTTTAGACTAAGCAGTTCTCACATAATCAGAGAAACACAGAAAAATGTCACTTTTGCGGAAAGCTTTAATTTATTTCCCAATGCGTTTGCATGCGGTTTTCTTTGATACTGTCTGACAAGAAGAGGAACCGGGTAGAACTCAATGGATGCCCAGATTCGTAGCCAGGGGGTGTGCATGCTTCTGTAGAAGTCCATTTCGGTCTCGTCTTCTGCAGAAACTCATTCTGGTGGCCGGTCGAACAGTTGCCTGCTTCAATAGTCCTGCAGCGATAACGAGTTTCTGCAGGGAACGAGGCCGAAAGTGACACTTTTACAAAATAACGTGCACCCTATGCCTACTTCGAATCGGCACGTCTGCCGAGTTCTAGTGAGTTCACCTTCTTAGACAGGATTAAAGAAAAACACATGTAAATCCAATAGGACGCAGATTGCAGTTTTTGGCTAAAATGAAATTTTCTGTGTTTTCTCTGATTAAACGAAAAGTACTAAACCCAGAGTCATAATTTGTGACAGGGAATGTCTTGAGGTCATTTCCTATGATGTACATGTGATATCATCATGCTTCTGATTGTGTTTGCCGACATTAAGAGGCTTGCCAAATCTAAATATGTTTCATTCAATGCCAAAAATGATGACTCTAGGCTTAGTGCTTTTCGTTTAATCAGAGAAAACACAGAAAATTTCATTTTAGCCAAAAACTGCAATCTAAGTACCATTGGATTTACATGTGTTTTTCTTTGATTTTGTCTGACAAGAAGAGGAACTCACTAGAACTCGGCAGACGTGCCGATTCGTAGTAGGTATAGGGTGTACATCATTTTGTGAAAGTCTCGTTTTCGGCCTCGTTCCCTGCAGAAACTCGCTCTGTTGGCCGGTCGACCAGTTGCTTGCTTCATGCAGTATTTCACATTTTTAGCAAATTCTGATTTACGCTTTGATGGTACTTTAATAACCTTTGCTTTGAATAATGAGAATATATCACATGGATCGTAATTCATTATTATGTCATTTAAGCCCATTCCATCTATTTCAGTATTGGAAGGATTACCGGTTAAGATGGGATCATCTTGGAACAAACCATTCCTACTCTTCCGTTTCCTTCTTCATGACGAAGCGATCGGATGTCTGGATTCCGGACACCATATTGCTCAAGGAGTAAGAATCTTCGATCCATATGAATTACTCTGAATAACGATTTTGATTTGCACATAATTACTGTAATAGCATATTTCAGAAGTCAACTTTTAACAGCGTCAATTTTTGTTCCCTTTTGAGCACATCATCACCGATGAACGCCTCCGTCCTATATTTTTCAGAGTTTTGCAGGTCGACGCTCTTATCAAACTACATGTCATGATGCAGAGTTATCATTCGCAGAATAATGCTCTTTTACCAATTTATGTCTCCGGAAAATTCATTTGACAAATTGGTTCAAAAATATCATTTGTTATCAAGATGCGATAGCATGCAGTAAAGCAACACTCATAAGTTTGGTGACATGTCTACAGAAATCCACAAAAATAATGTTATCAATTGGAATTTCTGATTCATAAGACTTGAATGCAATCTACATATAAATAAGTATAATTTTGGAGTTGATTTGTGCTAATAGCCTTGCGGGTATAAAATAAAAATACTCTGTTGAGTAAATTTTCGATTTAATCTTCGTCAGACTCTCACTTTTGATGAAGGCATGAATAACAAGAGCTTTTATAAAAAAGATGAAAAGAAAGAATGTCACTTCACAATTAGGAAGATTCTCTGATGCCATCAATCCGGCAGGGTGTCAAGTTACATCACCGTTGGATATTTTCCCTCGCCTCCTGTGATGAGCGGTCAGCAAACGCGGTGAGGGGCGATGATTGTTCCTGTCTATTGTCACAGGTGGGTCGGTCTGTTGACAAAAATCTTAGCGTGCGGTTTCCCATGCAGCCATTCATCAGGTTGCTTTCTTTGGCGATATGAAATGCCTCTAATACTAGGCGCGTACGATTGCACTTTTCTTTCCCTAGGATCATCCATTTGATTGTGTGGCCGTTGTTTGTGCCATGCTGCTGAAGATGCTGGTGGACATGCGATGAGGGGGAATTCAAATGTTCTAATATTCGAGAACGGGCAGTTCTCTCACTCTGTCCGATGTACACTGCTTTACAAGTTGGGTGGGAACACATGATTTTGTACACAATATGCTTAGTAAAGCACACTCCTTTTAAAATAGATGTCTCGCAGGCTAGGCATTGTTTGGGACAATTTTGCACTTCCTTCTTTGGTCTCAAACTTCTTGACAGGGGAGGCTCGGTAGTGTATATAATACGGATGTCGTCGTGTAAATCAGTCTCTCTGAGTATTTTGCTCATTTGTCTTCTCTGCCTCTCGTTAAAGTAGGGAATTTTTAGGTAGGTAGTCGGTGGGCTTCTCTTTGTTTTGCTTGCGTTTCTATTTTTGACTGATAGGATGTTGTTATCAATGAAGTTCTCAAGATAGCCGTTTCTCCTGAACGCGTTTTTCATCTCTGATAGTGCTTCATCGGCATTCATGGGACTGGTATTTCTGAGGGTGCGATGAGTCTCTGCTGTGACGAGGTTGCGCTTTCTGCTTGCGGGTACGGTAGCTCCATACAGTAGACATGCTCCACTGTGGGATGGCTTTACGTATTTCTTGTAGGTAACTTGACCATTTTCTATTCGTACCTTGGTATCGAGAAACGGTAATTCATTTTCTTCTGGTGCTTCGTAGGTGAATGTGATGTTGGGATCCACTACATTTGCGTAACTGAGTAGTTCTGTTACGTCCAATACTGACGTTCCTATGAAGAAGACATCGTCTAGATACCGTCTCCAGAAGATAATGCTCGAGAAACGTCCCAGTATCTTCCTCTCCAGTTGGTCCATGAAGATCGTCGCCAGTGGTGGAGCGGCACAGTTCCCCATGGCTATGCCTGTCTTTTATTACTCAACAGAGTATTTTTATTTTATACCCGCAAGGCTATTAGCACAAATCAACTCCATTATTCAAACTCGGGTATGGCCAACGTATTTAGAAATTTAAGTATAATTTTGATCCAGTATTTAAGCTACTTGGATATTGAATTTCATTTATATTGTATGTCATCTCAGTCAAAATGATGATTTGGTCGAACGAACTCAGTACTGGATACGCTACTGGAATGATGAGAGCACGAAGTAGACTATACCCAAATATAAATACTAAAATAATAAATAATTGAAATAAATGAACCTTGTTTATGCTCGGAAGCACATCAGACACGAAGCATCTATTCCATATGGCCGAGCTTTCATTTATCCACTTTTATTCTCTTTGCGCTGAGTGTTTAGCAAGGATGCAGAGTGTACCTGTTCTAAAAGTTTTAAGTTTCACCCGACGCAAAGCGAAAACTCTTCCACAAAGCCACCACAATGGTCCACAAGCGACGTACCACTAAAGGAATACATGCTGTTCTATCAGTAAATAGCCGACATTCTTAAAAGTTAAGATCAGAAAAGTATATCTGAGTAAAAATGTGAGGTTACCGTATTTGCATGTACATGCGATCTAAGCAAAAAAGTTAAAACGGGATATTGGATAACCTAGATTTTATTTAACTCTTTCCGGTATAAAAGACTAACAAACCTGCCTTCGCTCTCATAATAGTTTAGCAGAACCACAATTCAGATGAGAAAAACGTCTTTTTCATTGTCTAGCATTTTGACAATATTCTCTTCTAGACTGGGGTCCATTTACAGCAGAAGCAAATCACTAACAATTTTTATATTTCTATATTTAATTTTTTTATTCATTTACTCCATGATTATGCCAAGCTATTTGCGTTACCTTGATAGGAAGTGGTAAACTTAGTTAATGAGCCCCAAAGCATTCCCACGCCATGTTCACAATTCTTTTTCAGCATTCGCAAAAATAGACCACTATCTATCATGATCGTATATTTAATTGTGATTGTATATATGTCTATTTTCAACATCTTGCATAGTAATGGTAATTGTAACGTCAAACTATAAATGCATAATTTCGAAAATGCTGTTGCACGATGCCATGATGTATCCTATGTATTTTGATTTTTATTTTTTATAGACTAACCTTGAAGATTTTGATCGATTGAATGAGCTTTCTTATGGCTATTTCCTTTCGCGACTAGCATGCATACCTTACTACTTACAAGCTAATTTTCACAAAACTTCATGATTTTCTCATGAACGCGATTATGAGATATTGTCCTCATGAATGTCCTCATTATGTTTTCATCAAAGCATCATGGGAACATCATGAGTTGAATATTTTCTTATAAGAATATCATGAGACTCATCATAATCTCATGAGCTCTCATAAAAATCTCATGAATTCGCATTAAATTTCATGAGTTCTCATGAAAAATTTTCGTGAGGGAAGCCATGCCGCACAATGCAATTTTAGCTGAATGAGATGAAATTGTCTGCATGCTGAGTCAATGAATCTAAGCTCTATTGTTCTAATTATCTTTTTTCAGTATCCGTTACAACTTCCGTTCAGAAGAGGTTTATTTTGCGACAGTCAGTCAGGATGGCAGCATGTTTATGAGTGTACCCATCCCCTACGAGACACTGTGTCATTTGAACATCAAAAATTTTCCGTATGATGAGCATCAATGCACTATGAAGTTTGGAAGCTGGTCTTATGATGAAAATGAAATCAATATCACAGCGAAACGTGACACAGCTGATCTTGGACCCTATATTGCAAACAATGAATTTTGGTTGTTAGGGGCTCCGTCGAAGAGAGTTATTGCCTCTCGACCTGGTACTTCCAAGAAGTATTCCGAAATTCATTATACACTAACTATACGAAGAAAACCATTGTTCTACAATTTCAATTTAGTGCTTCCTGGGTTGTTCTTGCTAGCCGTTGTCCTCTTCAGTTTCATGTTGCCTGTTGAATCGAAAGAAAGGACATCATTTGCAGTAACAATCCTTTTGGCTATGACTGTGTTTCTGGAATTGCTAGAAGATCATACTCCGACGCAGTCGGACAATGTTCCTATGATTGGTGAGTTCATTTTATTTTACACTGTATTTTCTAAATTTGTGTGAAAGGCATTTTTGCGCTTTTATTTTTGGGCAGTAAACTAGAAGGAGGAACTAAATCACCCAAATGATCCATCTGATTTAAAGTTGAGAGGATAGTTTGTGTAAAAATATCATAAATTAGGAGTCCAACTATCTCTCTCTCTCTCTCTCTCTCTCTCTCTCTCTCTCTCTCTCTCTCTCTCTCTCTCTCTCTCTCTCTCTCTCTCTCTCTCTCTCTCTCTCTCTCTCTCTCTCTCTCTCGGACATATTTCGACCAGCTCTTTAGTGATCGTCAGGAAATGCATTTCTTACGACAATCACAAAATAGCTGTTCGAAATCCAACAAGGGTCATCACAAAGAAAAGAGCACTACAGAAAAACTTGAAAATTTATGATGTTTTTTAAAGAAATATCTGATCCCCTTGATGTCTGATGCCTCTCCGCATTGATAACTTATGCTTGGATGTTGAAAGCATGCTGTCTTTTTGGCGTCTGCCTTCTTTTACTATCCACTTTGGCTCTAACATTTTCGTCAAAGTGGGCAATTTACATGTACTAGATGCGGCTAAATTTCAATTTTAAAACGACAGCCATGGTGGCGAACACACAAAATCAGAAATTCATCACTTTCACGGTTGCCCTCTGATCAATTTATCGGTCAGAGCAAAATTCTGTTTCTTTAAAGATTTCGAGAAAATTGATTCAGTTGACTGAAAAAGTTTTTTTGGTTGATTGCAATCCTACCAATCCTGTGAAATGTCATAGATTTCTGACAAAAACTTGGCTACTGCACCAAAGGAAAATCAAAAGAAAAATCCTTATTGTATGGTATAAAAAATGACTTCAAATCAATTGATTTCTCACTGTGGAGGATTCTCAGCTAAAAATCAAATGCTGAATGGCGGTAGATATTTTCTAGTAATCTGTTTAATATTAGGTGACTCACTAACTGGCAACTGCCCCAAAAATATTTCAAAAAGTAGAGATGACATGAAAAATGCAACAGTCTCAGGCCAGAGAATCCATCAATCGAAAAATATGTCAGCTTAGAACACCAGTGGGAACACGTGGGCTACATACGCCTATGCACCCACGCATATTAATATGTTCAATTATCTTAAATGCCTGATGATGATTGTGAACGAGATAACTTATGAATGCAAATATATATGTTCATGATTGATTTCTATAAGACCTACTTAATACCGCTGATCGCGGACCATCATTTAATGATCAGCATTCATCATCTTACCAATAACGGAAGTTCTTATCAAAGCTAAGCGATTATAACGCTAAGCGATTATATTCACTGCATCAAAAAATATTGAATAGGCTATTGGATCAAAAATTATAAAACAATATCCTTAGTAATGATAGACAAATTGCTCACCAACTTAGTTTTTTTAATGACATCAGTTAAGCAGCTAAAAGCATTTCAACCAGTTAACCGCGTCCGTCGTTAATTACAATAACAACATCTACTTCGCTTGCCCTTTCCTAATGTCTGATCTTCAATATCTTTTCAGTCGAATTTTTCATGACAATTGTATATTTGTCATCTTGTATAACACTGGGAAACATAGTTGTGGTCATTGTTCACTTCAACGGCCTGCAAGGTGACCCCATGGGTACATGGTTCAGGAAAATTGTTATGGAGTGGTTAGCAACTGTTGTATTTTTGAAGAAATGGGCAGCTCAACATAAACTTGAGATGGCACCAGGAAAATCTACAAAGGTACGTATATGCTTCGACTATGACGGTGACATAAAATATCACACTTTTTCCAAATTTGCAGGCAACAGAAGCAACTACCAATATGATTGCACAAGTCCAACCAATTCAGCAACAAAAGATGAAACAGCAGCAGCGAGCTCCCCCTAATATGATAACAGTGGAACCCGCCTCAAGAGACGGATCATTGACAGATGTCACGTCAATACAGGACATGACATTGGACCAATTGGAAAATTACATCAATGATGATCCCAAGGTATTTATGAGATTGTTCATGTTATTTTATAAATTGCTATTCGCGTTAAATCAGAATTATTCAGAATATCATTCAACTGATAGAGTAGGTATATTAGGTAGAGTGGTAACTCCGCATTTATCAAGTCCCCAACATGTATGCACTTTCGATTTTATTAAATGAACTCTAAGGAGATACATAGAGTTACATAGATACATAGCATAGTAACCAAATGTGAGATATGCAAATTTTTGCTGTTTTGCAGAAATTACAACGGAATTGACTTATCATGACAGTAATGCAGAAGGAATGATGGTATTTCACGGATTCTCATGACAGACTTGGAGATTAAATGTTTGTTAAATTAGCAATTCGATTGCTTCCTATTACTATCATGCTTAACCTCAAGAGAATTTTCTGGAGCGTGATCAAAACACAGGCAACCTGCCACTGGCAGAAAATCACATAATCAAAGACAATAATTTCATTTAATTTTGAAAGTTGTAAATGGGTCCACATCACTATTCAGATTCAAGAAGTGAAACATGAATTTAGAGAAACATAAAATCATGCCGGTGAAAACTGAATTAAAAACTTGAAATTTCAGCCAAGAAGGCACGAATAATATCGCAACTTTTTCATGAATACTTTCATTATAATACAATTCATGAAATTCCTTTGATAATTAGCTTGATTTTCGCTTAGTTAGGATGATTATTAGCAAATATTCATCCTTTTGATATCCAACTTAATGCATACTACTTAAATAGGAGAGTCATCTCGGTAGTATGTAAATTGGCATATTATGACTTTTTCAAAAGTACTCAAATAATTTTTTGGACCAGGGGAACGTAATCTCCGCAAAAAACTGAATCTTTTGATACAAAAATTTTCACTGTATACAGATATTTTTTTGAGTCGACACTCTGCCTATATATCCCTATTCTATGATTCAACTTATTAATTTCAATACTATTTCTATCAATTTCAGCAAAATCGTTTAAGCGCTCGTCAAGGCCGGAGATCCCGTAGCTCTTCTGGGAGTCGCCCTCCATCAGTACGAATACCAATGTCTCGACAAGAATTAGCAGCATTAAACAATGACACCACCCGACCACCGGTTTTCCGAAGTATGGCAGCCATTGAAGGCCGTCTGGATTACATTATCAGCTATGCCGAAGAACGGAGATTGAAGAATTGGATCAACACAGAATGGGAAGTTGCTGCAGTTGTCATCGATCGAGTTTTCTTCGTCCTTTTTACTTTGATTTCAACTATCGTAATCATTATCTATCTTGCAGTTCTGCCTCCGTATGCAGACGGTGGTCCAGGTTCCAAGTAAACTCTCACTATCAAAGATTTTATTTTTACGTACCTGCGAGATCACAAGACATATTTTGCAATCATTGAACAGTATTTTTACGTATTATATGTGATTGGTTATATTATCAAGATTTGTGGAAGATTCGTTAACTATGTGGTGATAGCCGGCGCTTCTGTCATTTTTTTATGTTTGATTAGAAATGTCACTGCTTTTGTTTCATTTGCACAGACACTTCATGAAATAAACGAAATCTGAAATGGGAATTTTCATGCTTTTTGTCTTTACTATTTAATTATTAGCTGAGAAAAATGAGAAAGGTCTTTGAATACGACAGCTATACCTTGACTTATTTTCACCGTGATGGGATCCCCTTTCTGTTTACGTCAATGTGGGTGTTTGCTAGAAAACCGAAATTATATGACTTCTAAGAAACATTCTCATATGATGATGAAAATCATCCCAGCAGCCATTTATAATAGAATGTAATGCTTAATAATTTAAATTATCAATTGAAGTAGCCTTAATGAGGACTGATGGCGTTCTCCAATCCGCAAGTGCACAAATGCAATGCTACTGTAACCATTGGATTAATTAATTCTTAAAAGAGCTCAATGGACCTTTCTCGTGGCAACGAATTAAAATTGATCAGCTTTGGCCCAATAGCTGGTAAAAACGGAAATCTTAGGACTTGTAACACCACTCATTCTTACTGTTAATATACGAATATCATAGATTCCAAACACTGCAGCATTTATACACTTTCAAATCAGACGTCTAATATACTGTACCGACTACAGATGCTGGTTGTGGAAATAAAATAGGACAATGGTCACCCAGTGGCGGCGCCAGCGAACCAGTAGAACGGTTACAAATGGGTTACATCACTTATATTGCTGGTTACATAAATGATCTGAATTTTTTAACGGATGCTACTTATTTTCATGAAATTATACTCATAGATGTGTAGAAGGCTTGGACATGAAAACTTTCTGTGCTCCCCTGAACTATACAGTTATGTACGCACATATAGACCCAACATAAATATTACAATATATCATATATATTTTAATTATTGAAGCTCTAGGATATTGTTCAATCTCACCTCGTTTCTGTCGACCATTCGCTTAGCGTGTCTCATTTCAATGGAAAGCCCTCCATGTCAATTTCGTAGTGCTCAGCAAATGGGCGAATTTCATCAACATTCAAAAAGTTATTCGAACGAGGATCCAGTGCTGACAGCGATCTCATGATGTCCATATTTGAGCTATTAAATCGTTCATTGAATTCACAACTCAATTTGTCGAGAATAGGGAATAATATCAGTCTTTTCATGTCGTCCAATGTGGTAGGATTTTCCCTTGAGCCAACGGTTGAATACACCACGAAGTCGTGAAATCTGTCTATGAGGCTTGACTGTCTTCTGGATTCACGGCAGCGAGGAACATCGCTTCCTTCAACCATTTCAAATGACTTTTGATAGTAATCGCTAGCTTTAGCATCATTGCGATAAGATGCAATCTCTTCCACAATAGCCTCAATGTAATTTGACGCCTTCATGAAATCGATTTTGGGATCCTGTAGAACGTCAGAGGCCTTTTTTGTTTCAGAGAGTAAGTCGTACATTACCAACATGTAGAGAAATGCTTGATTAATTTCGGAAAGGATGCTTTTCGCAGAACCAGCTCGCTCCCTGTTTTCGTCATTAAAAACGATCGAACGCAAAAAATCGACAAATTCAGCGAATCTTAACTTAACAGCAGCGACGGCTCTCACTTGGGCAGACCAGCGAGTATCTGATACACGTTTGAATTCGATAGGTTTGAAACCCTTTTTTTTTGGAAATCAACCCACCTACTGTGAACATTGGATCCGCTAAGGAAGTTGTAAGCGGATTGAAGTGTGACAAAAAATCGGCAACTGGCATCACACCCTTGACTGAGTCAACAATAACAAGATTCAATTTGTGATTAGCACAATGAAAATACAAAGCTTTGCTAGCCACCTCACGAATTCGCTGCTGAACTCCACTAAGATGCCCGCTCATGACGCGAGCACCATCGTAGCCTTGACCAACTAATGTATGTAAATCAATCCCCAAATTGAACAGTTCTTGCAGAATATACTTCGTCAGGCTCTCTGCATCCATGTTCAGTCATCGTGAATCCTACAAATTCTTCATGAATTTCACATTCGTAAACATACCTGATAAATATCGAGAGTTGTTCTTCTTTAGACAGATCCTTTGTCTCATCCACTAAAACTGCGCAATATTTGGATTCTTGTATTTCAGATTTTATTTCTTCAAGAATAATTTCTGCCACAATTTGAATGATAGCGTTCTGTATGGTATAATGTGTATACTTAGCATTCCGGGGTCCTGTGGTTAGCCGGTCGTAAATAACTTGGCAATATGGCTTTAAAAAATATAGAATTTCAAGAAAATTTCCGTGGTTACTTGTGTCATTGGCTTCGCGGTGGCCACGCTGTGCTATATTTTAAACAGCCGTCTATCTTAAGACATCAGAAATAATTTTCATGTACTCACGGTTACGCTGCACAGCCTCTCGATGACTGTCGTCGAGGGAATCAACGATGGTAGCTCCTGATTTCTTTGATTTAGAATAGTTGGCGTACTTCTCAACACTGAGAATGTGGTCATCAGAGATTTTGTGAGCAAATAGACGATTGACCGCAGGATCATCAGTTTTTACGCTGCACTTAGTCCATGCGTCGAATCCTTCATCAACAATAGCGCCTTTTCCACTTGTTTTGAAATGCCGGCATACGAAGCAATAAGCTTTTCCCTCTCTTTCGGAATATTCTAATCACGAATACTTTTCATTATCCAACCAATCTTTGACAAATCGTCGATTATATTTGTTGGGAATCAATTTCATTGGACCACTAGCTAGTGGCTTTCTATAGGGACCATCATCTGGTGATTGGGATATATCCTTCGGTCCTGGTGGCGCGGACGGCATGAGTTTCGTGGCGCTTTTGGCTTCTGCTGATAGGGTGAAATGTTCGTCTGATAAATGATATAATGGTGTACCAAGAAGATCGTCGTCAGCATCAGTTGGACACGATTCAATAGACATGAATTCTTCAGCCAATAGAGAGTCAAATTTACCATCGATGGGGACGTTCGAAGACAAAGTAGCTTTCTGGTGAGAAGTAGACACAGAACACGCACTTTCATTTGATATATGCGACGTTAGATCAATATCGGAGGAAGGGGCACACTGGTCAGTCGGTGAAGTAGATTTTCGAAGAGCTACACGTTTACGTCTATCAGCTGTTTCCGTAGAATCAGGAGAAGGCTCCCTCCGTCTTTTGGCAGAAAATAGCCATTTATCCATATCTGATAATCTGGCAACACTCGTTGTTGATTCTGAAAGTGTCTGTCTCAGTCACAGAATGAAACAATCAGTTCGTGTCTTTGTATTCCTGTCTTCATAACTCGCAAGGCCAATGAAAGGGCATCCTCAATCGAACAATAAAGTAAATAAATGGTTTTAGCGAATTACCCCCTGAGGAAGAGCGAACGCTTGAAACGCGTAGGGGTTGTACATATCCTTTAATTAACTATTTTAATCTGGTCGATAAATTTCAAGGAGAGACGAAAGCTGTTCTTAGCATCAACTGAAGAACATTCGTCATCGTCACTGATTGTAACGAAATGCAATCCTTCATTCGTGCACACAAACCACAGCGTTATATGTCAGTTGCTATTGATATCAGATCCCTCTGCTCTGCGCCCTGCGTGCACATGTCGATACTGTGTCTCACAAACATTTTATTGATAGAATAAGACTGACATGACTCAGATTCTATAAGACTCACAATTCTTTTTAATGT
Source organism: Prostheceraeus crozeri (assembly GCA_907163375.1). NCBI lineage: Eukaryota > Metazoa > Platyhelminthes > Polycladida > Euryleptidae > Prostheceraeus > Prostheceraeus crozeri. The sequence goes on from CAJQUW010001853.1 coordinate 198,355, forward strand.
TGATGTAGTCGTCAAGTCAATGAGCTCAAATTCAGAGAACGGTTACAAGTACGGTTACAATTCGATTTCTAGCGGTTACCATCAGTAACCGTATGTAACCCCTTGGCGCCGCCACTGGGTCAAGGAAATTAAAAATGAATGTTGTAAAACAACAGGAGACCGACGGATAAAATTGGAAAAGTGGAGGTAAAACATAGAACTACAATGATGCTGCTACACAGAAACTAATGCCACACTATATCTGAGACTAGACATGGTGGATAATGGCAATAGTGGACATGTAACAGGGCAACTTTGAGCTTTCGAAACCGGGGGAGCGACTCTTAGCATCCCTCTGACTATGATGTTCCAATGAGTCAATTCTCTTCAAATTCCTTGATGCACACACCTGATGTATTCTTTCAAATGGCTGCATCAGCTTTCACCAACCCGGTCATTTTGCCACTATAAACAACAATTCAAAATTTGAATTCAAGTTTCTTAGAAAAATAGAGCGATTTGAGAATCTGATCGAAAATTATTATGGACAACACTGGAAACCATGTGCTGCAACCATTTATTATACAAAAGAGTCGGAAGCCAATGTTGGTGCATGTTTAATTGACTTGGGATTATTTATTTGATATTTGTATTATATACATAAGTATGGACGATATATTGTATTAATATAGAACCGAATTTATCGCATGCATATTTCAGTAGCGTCGATGGCCACTATCATCAGTGCATAGAGAAAATAAAGGGTAAATTCTTCAACTATCATTGAAAAATCAATAACGTAGAAGTGGCTCTGATTGGGTGTTGTTGTTCAGTAGATATTTCTTGTTGGTGAAAGATTTGATGTACAGTGATTCAGCAATATTCGTAGGTGGCGCTTTTCTCATTATTTTGAAACTTTCTTTCTTCGGTACATGTTCGTGCATTGAAATTTCGGATGGTGGCCATCCTTTTAGGTGCTCGTCGATTCGCTTGTGTAAATGCTAACAAATCCGACGAGTCTCTCCGAAGTAGTTCACAAGTATATTTTCTAGACGAGGGAAGAGAAATCGCCAAAAGGAATTTTATTTTTATTTTTTAATTAAGTTTTGGCCTTTCAAGGTGGTGATGGCAACTTTGAACGTGATTATTTCTAAACTTCTATTTATTAGCTGCACTTTGGATTTTATTTCGCTCAAAGTATTACCGACGAAGAGTGATTTCCAATACTTTTTCTCATACTTTACTACTTTATCTCTTCATTTTTCTTTAAGGACTTTTTGCAAATCAAAATTCTTCCAAATTGCTTCGGGTGATGACCATTTCACATAAAGATCGCACGAGCGATATTTTTGTTGTTCTTACGGTCATAGGTCACTTGTAAGTATGTACTAATGTATATATAAAGATATATAGTATTGTACTATATGTAGAGATATTCTCCTGCAGTCATGAAAGCATAAAGTCACGAAAAGCAAGCTTCCAAAACTTCTGAAACTATAGCATTTCATTTTCGACCACAACCTGAATCCATAACATCGACAATTGCCGATTGAACTGCATTCTTCTTTAATGCAATAGGGTTTTCTCTGACTGGAGAGGTCACGAGGAAAGTTTGGCGAAAGCACACATGATATCAACTGTCATCCGCAAATCGTGTCAGGATTTTTCGTAAACCGTTCGCCAGAAGCCATCTTTACCGCTAGTTATAAACCGCTCATAGATATCCAATAGACATCATCACTATTGTTGTGATGGCACGGTACCATTCCTTTAGGGTAATGACTTACGTCTTGCGAGTCAATCTCTGTAAATTTGTGCCTATGATTTTTCCCTTCTGGTTCCGGTCTTCGCTTTAAAATGATGACTAAAATAATTTTTCACTTTGACTGCCTAGTCTGGTGGATAACTGAACCAGGATTCACTGTTCCTTTATGCAACTCCGAATTCGTATAGTTTTCGGTATTTCACATGATAGGATATTCATTCGCTGCTTGCGGTTCTCGGGCGTTCAGCTTTAGGTCCACCATTTATTTGGAATAGCCTGGAAATGTGATAGGCTGCACCCCGTGCAATACCTGGAGCATGTACGCTTTCGTCTTCAAAGCTTATTATGCCTTCAAACTATGACGTCTTTTGCATAACTCGAAAAGTTATTCATTAGTTTAGATTGCTGCGTTTGATTTGAGATTTGTAGATAGAAATTGTCATTTTCCAAGATATTACAGCGTCTATGCGCTTTGCATTGGTGATTTGGAGTCATGCATTATCCAGATAGAGTCACAATAAAAATTATGGAGTTGGTCTTCTATAACAATATGGCCGAGATTCTTTGAAATTAATTATTCAAATATGAAACTGCTATTTTCTGTAGCCACAATTGATGATGGTTGCGCAAAATGTACTTCAGCATTTTCTTAATGATATTTGTAAATATCCGATCATTGAACATAATTTGAAAGAAATTATGAAAAGAAAATTGGTATACAGGTTCGGCAAAAATAAGCGGTAGAATGCATTTCGAATGCTTTTCCTTCTGTCAATGGCGTTTTGCGGAGCTGCAACATATAACCTTAATTATCGGACAGCTTTCTTCTTTCAATAATCTCGACTATCGCGCAGTGCTTCACTAGCACTTGACTTTAATACTTCTTTATGTGCTTTCCAGTAGTATTGGCACCTTCTCAAATCAATGAATGCTCCAAAGCAAAACGTCGCAGAAAGCTAGTTTGACTACCCTGTATCTTCATAACATTGTTTTCTTCTACAAACAAATGCTCCGTAAATGATGACAAGCATTCATAATTTCCATTCTATGACTGATAATTTGCAGCTAAACCTGAGCCTGAGGAGACCTTTTAGGTCTTACTATGTGCCCGCTATTAGCAAGGGACTCTATAAACTTCAAGGCTAAAAATCACAATTTTCACGCAAAAAAATATTATAGCGAAGCATCAAAGATATTCTTTCAACACCTGATATGCCCACCTCCGGCTGCGATACACCTCTCAATTCTGGCTGAATCAATAAGATTGTCGCAGATCCTGGTCACTCTGTCGCGTGAAAAGCATGGCTGAAAAAGTAGCGAATTAATTCGGATTTCTCCTCATTTCCCAACTTCACAATCGATTTTTGAGGCAAGTCTACAAACTCTCAACATAAGATTACATGTCGTGTAGGACCTCAAACTTGTGAAACTCATGATACCACAGATTGTTTAAGCGTGTCAATATGTTAGAAGTACAAACTGATTCAAAACGATGGCACATGCAGGAACTTACTAAATGGGCAAAAAGAAATTTTCAATACCTTGCAGAGATAGGAAAAATAGTCGTGCGTCGCTTGCGGATTGTTGTGAATTCTTCAAAATGTTCCGATCGCCATGATTACTTCAGATTCGAAGAATTCAGATCATGTGCAAAAGATTTCTCGATGATGTTGGTCTATTCGTTCAATATTAAAAAAGTTAGCAGGCGCACAAAAAACGTTCATTAACTTCTGTGTAGAACTTGACATAGACTATGTCTCTTTACTGTGTGATCCGGTTGATAGCTGTTGAAACTTCGCACAATTTTGCATGGTTGATGTTGAACTGGCTGCTCATTGTTCGATTGCTATCGTATTATGACCGCAATGTGTCATTTCATCACCGTTACATGTTCCAATGCTTCCTTTCTAATCAAACAGAAGAAGACCTGTCTAATTCTGTGGGTATAATTCTGAGCATGATAGTCTTCATCTTTCTAGTTGTCTGGGGCGACCGCACAGAAACACTATTAAGCTAACAGATATGTGACAGTATCATTCATCCATTGAAATTTGCTTGTCACTAACAACTCACTACCTTCTGTGCGGTCGCCCTGGTAGATTGCAAGTTTAGGTTACAAACTTGGAAACTCTATCTCAAATTCCTCTTTGTTACTGATTCAAATATTCGATACTTCAAATACAGAAAATTTGGTAGTGAAGGTTTTAATGCGCAGCTCATCACATCTATCGTAAAAACATTAATTACGAGTCGCGGATTAGCGGGTCGGGAGATTCAAGCCTATTTACGCGTTAGGTTCGAACTATGCCAGAAATGAGCTATGCAGATAAAATTCGATTATCTGCCGGTGCTAATTTGTCTTTGAGCAACACTTATGTTGGCTTGCAGGATTTGTTTTTCAGCAATATTTTCGCTGCTAAATGTTGATTCTTAATGATTCGAAGGTCGTAATGAGATTTTAAAAATATTAAGACTATTATTATTAAATGGAGAAATAAGAATTATTGTTAACAAACATTTGGGAGGAGAAGCGCTCATTTTTTGTTGCCCCGCTACACTGTCTCATACTGCATAAGGCTGACCGTCAAATTCGAATCTTCACTTCAATTCAAAATTTCTTTTCATTTTAAACTTTATTACCTGGTAAAAATTACCTATTACTATTACTTATTACCTATTTTAAATGTTACGAGGTCCGGAACATTGTGTTTGAACTGTATGCAATTGTGCTTCAACATTGAATGCTCCATTTCAGGTAAGCAGCTGCTCAATATCATTTATATGTACGATTTCAGTAAATATGCGAGAATATTTATACTTTAATAAAATTCTGTTCCGGACCTCCTAATAATTAGACCTCCTACTAAATAGGTATGTAAAATATGATTTGGGATACTTTCAACAATTAAAACTTGACAATGTGATATCAAGCCGCTTATATTTATTAATATTTATAACCTATCCTCTAAATATCATTCATCCACTTCTTCCTATAATGAAAGAGCACTATATTCAAATGCAGTTTGTGAATGTCAATGTCCTCTCCTTCTAGAGCTATCCTAATTTCTCCATCTTTGTCTGCTTCATAATATTATCATCTATCTGTAAATATTTCTATAACATTATCATCGTCGTAATTGTAACATTGTTTGCCATATTTTGTATTCGTGTTCTCGATTTGAGAAATAAACGTTCTGATATTTTGATGCCTCACTGTCAGCCAAAGAAACAATTGAAGCTACAAATAAGACAGAACTTTTTCGGAAAAATTCAAGCCCTCTTCAAGGTCATTATATGTTAGAATGAACGATAAAGATAATAGTACAAAATTCAATTGAAGTCATAGAACTTGATGGAAAGCAAATAGTGTATAAAAATTATTTCTGAAAAAAATTTTGTCTTATTTGTAGTTTCAATTGTTTCTTAGCCTGTAAATGAGGACATAAAGTTTAGACTGAAGAATCTATTTTTGATTAGTTGTGCCTCATGGCACGAAATTAAAGAAATTTCACCTTTTACAGACAACTTCAATTTGATTCAGCGTAATTTTAGAATCCGAAATCTTTTTATTCTTCCGAATCAGATTAAGAGTTGAACGAAATTTTGTATCCACTGGACAAACAGTTTTACAAACAGTTTTTGCTATTTCCAGTTCCAAGTAGAAGACCACTATCATGAGCATGCTCAAATTAAATTGGCCCTACCTGCAATGGTAATCAACAACTTACATAACAAAATTGATAAATAAATAAGTTGATATAATAATGGTAGAATTGTCATCACTACAATGAATACTTGATTTGCTCTCCATGAAGAGTTAATCATCCGTATGATATTTTCTTATGACGTTGTGTACTCCTTAGCAAGGCAATGGTGCAAAATCAACTAACCAACTCCTACCTTGCTTGCCATAGAGATGATGAATAATCAATTAGGCACTTGGTTGGCCACTTTGTTTTTGTTATGGTTTTCTTTGAGATCTCCCTTAGTACTTTTATGCGTTTATTTATCCTTGATTGCCGGTGGAATATGAACCTTTCTTTTGATAGTCAACGAAATCCAAAATATGAAATATGATGATTAACGATTGTTGTGCTGAATGCTTAAATAGTTTCGAAAATTTTATATTCATCTCGTCAAGATATTCGGCTGCTGTCATTCATACTAAAATATCAAGTCTCGAGAATTTTAGCATAAATTGGTACAGACAGTACTGCTTGAGAAATTCATTGTTACAAACTATATCCGCAAATTAATTTACTTCAATTGAAAAAAAGCGGCATGTAATTATAAGGATATTCACATATCATCAAACTTATCGTGAAGCACATCCGTTGTTAAAAATTTGAAGTGTGGCACATTTTTATATTTAATTAAATTTGATAATTTAATCCTCAATCACTCATTTTTAACATTATTGATCAAAGCTTGAAATGAAGCCGCAATATTTGTTATGGGCCCGGTCTGAAGCGCTACAGGACTTTCTGAATTTGCTTTATGGCGGTTACTAAATAACAGTTTATTTCCAAAGCATATTGAACAAGTTGTTTTGTTCAGAATATCTCTAGAAAATGATGCGGTTTCTGAATTTGAGTTTAGGGATATCAACCTATATATTATGGCTCAGCAAGTCACAGTTCATTCAGTCTGGAGACTGTGTCCATTTCATTGATCGGTAAGCTGAAAGACGATTCAAGATATTGCATTAAAAACATGTTTCAAAACATTTAATATAATTTATACTCAACCATAATCCAAGCATAACTAATATTTTTGACAATTCCAAATCAGAGAAGCGCTATTTTATGTGTTGCGACAGTTTGAATTAAAAGTAAGTTATTGCTTGCACAAACGTATCGTCAAAGCATCCTGTACATAAGCAGGGTAGAGGAGGGTAAAGAGAAGTGTCTGCAACTATATGTGCTTACATTATCAGCATTTGACATTGAGAAAGACACTCTGCCCGTTGGATACGGTTGAATGGGCGTCGGACAGCTTTTTAAAAAAATTCCTCACTTTCACTTTAAGGATAATTTTCTCAAATAATATGTGATTTGTAATCAACCACACTGTCTCGACATAAGGGAGACAGTCCAGTCACGCAGAAATTGCGTGGTGTTTGGCTGAAAAGTCATCCTGAAAAAGCGAGTGAAGAAAATCTGGCTACAAAAAGTGCATTTTGAGCTATCAGTGAATATTTAGCGTTAGTAAATAGATTTTCAAATCCACTTACCTTCTGACAGGCATCCGATTTCAATAAATCGATTTCAAATTCCGATGTTCAGTGATAATTAATATCATTTTTATGCTCTTTAATAATAATGGGTAATTTTTAGTGAGAGCATTTGTTACTGATGCAATATTCTATGATTGTCAGAGGCATTTTTTAAGAGACATGTATACGTCCCATTATTAAATCATGGACAAATTCGAGCGAAATTTTTGCTCTTACTGAGCATAGTGCGAGATTTAGTAAGCCAAATGTGTTTTTGATAATTAAGTTGTTGACTGGTGTACAGTAGAAGACAGTAGCTTTCGGTAGTGCTTGTTGCATGCAGATCTAGATGACCAATAATTCAGCTCAAACAGATAGAATAGAACCAGATTTGCTATGAAATGTGCAGGTGCCATAGATGTTGCCGCAGAATTCAGTCAAACAGTTGCCAAATACTGTAAGCACAAAAACAGATTGCATGCAGAACAGAAAGAAGGATGAGACTTTCTTGTTTATTGTGCTTGACACTGGCTATGACGGCATTTATTCTATAATATATAATGAAGCAGGCCGACAAGAACGCATTGAATTTGAAAAAATGAAATCGAGAATATCGTGTCCCTTTAACTCTATCAGTGGAATTGTGACAATTTTCGAAAGTTTTGAAAGCAATTTTTGACGAAAGAAGATATCCGTATTTTTCTTCGACCGCTTTTATTTAAAATATAAAAAGAAAAATTGAATAACAAAGCCCACATTTTCGCCGTAGCCTTTATCAAGCAAGCTGTCTTTCAATATACAAAATATGCATTTACTTGTGGACTTTGAATAGAAATCTTAGCAGCTTCCAATTTACGCTGGGCACTGGCAAATTTTAGATTTCTATGAATGATGTTCCATGATGATATAATATGCTTGTAGCATTGACCGAGAGCCGTGACCCTGTAAGTGCCGAAATGCAGCAGAATTCTCCCTACTTAAATGTTCTTTAACATGACAATGCATTGCGAATATGAAATGCATGCACTATACATGTATCTGGCAAGTGATTTTATAGACACAAAATTTGACATTATACATATTGGGATATGATGCATATGTACAAGTTTTGCCATTCTTGTAAAAACAGCTATTTTCCTGCTTTCATAAATCATAATGCAAATGCCATTGAATATGTTCTGTTGCATTGGTCCGGTAAAAACTCAAATCTTTTGCGTGTCAATTTTCTTAGAGGTAATTATTCGTTAAATGGAAATATTATTCACACCGCTCGACTCCTCACGCTATAAAATTCACTGAATATGTTCGTTTAATGTGGTGTCAATGGTCTAGTTCGTCAGAATTCAGCCTTGATTTTGCATTAGGTTCAATGGAAAATTGATCTTCTTGCCCCACGGGACTAGTTCTAGCCGTGACCATCAGTGTTGAGAAAAGTCATTTCTAAACCTGAAAACGTAGACAAGGAAATCTATCTCTATGGCTGAACCATTTATGTATTGTCTGAAAAGCAAATTTGCAGAGATTTCATTGTTGCAATTTGTGAAAAGTGTATTTGCAGGCTGTAAATTGTACATCGTAAATTGTTTTTCATAAAATTACCCTAATGTCGAAAAGAGCATTCTCATCAAATATTTCACCAGCTCTCAAGAGACACGTTTTAAAAAGAAAATTGAATTCAAGAAAGGAAAATCAGAGGTAACAGGGCACAAATCGGTGGCAATTAAAAGTTAACTAATTGCAACTATTTGGTCGCAAGTGATTGATTGCTACTATCAAAAAACTGTGCAATCAGATGATAATGGCTATCAAAAAGTTATAATTAACCATCTGTCTGTTATGCTAGAATCATTGCAAGTAATTGACAGATTGATTTGCAATGAGAAAATTAATTGACCTTCGCCCCACTGCGGTGTTGACAAGTTAGCCAACCCCCTGCTTACTTATAAAACGAAAGGTCCAAATTCAAAACAAAATCCACAAAAGAAAGCTTTCGTCATGACGAGTCAGAATATTTGTTTTGATATTCACGGTCACTGTGGAGGTTAAAAGTCAACGGCCAAAGGTCAAAATGATGACTTTTACAATGATCATTATGCCCTATCTCAGAAACCATTTGACCAAATTCACAATAAAATACATTAAATGAAAGCTCTCATGATTGCGAGTCAGAATATCATGACAAAAGATGAAAGAAGTAAAACGCTGAGATTAGAAATTCCAATAAATATCAGTATGTTTGTAATTTGTAATCCGGTTCAATTGTAAAAATTTCATTATTTTAAATTTTGAATTCAAAACGTCGAAGTCTAAATAGAATCTACAAGGAAATTATCATTTTCTGCTCAAATTGACAGGAGAAAACTTTCTTCTATAAATTCGAATAGTTTTAATGTTATGTAAGGACACCTGAAAACATTCATAGCAAAAATAGTGCAAAGTTCGACAAATCTGTGGTACATTCAAATTTTTGAAATCTTATTGTGATGAAAGTATTAAGGTGATGTTATTCAAAATTGGTGGAAAATTGTGGAATACGCAGAAAATAAGCCAACCACAATTTGGAGTTCGTATCTTTCTTCGTTCAGCATCCAGATAAAATTTTCGGTAGGAGAAAATTCCCAGTGGGAAGAGGGTTAGTTGACTGCTTAATTTGCAATGCCGATCACCTTCAGTGATTTTTTTGAAGTGTTATCTAACATGATTTTATGCACAAGCTGATTATTTCAGTATTTAAAAGCACCATTTGGCGCAAATCCTACTTAACATCTCCATCTTGCAACACACAACAGTTTCATAATATTTTTAAAATTCTACTTTCTGTTACATGTCACGCGTGATTATTCATTCACTTGCTTTATAATTAATTATCACTGTAAATATTCTTTATGAGGTTAAGTCTGTACTCAGATTTATCAATATTCGCATGCACTTAAGAACATGGCTAAAATAAAATATAGCTCCATGTAGGCCTATTTCATGTAGTAAGTCCACTCACTGCCAAAGTTAATTCGTTAGAGTGAAACATCAAAGTCGAAAATACAAGATCATGAATTATTCTATTCAAATGGTGGCAATAAATAAGTGCTATTTCATGAGTTGATTGCTTTGCTCAAATCAATTGCAATTAATGTTTGATATCGCCTGGTACAAATGGAGTTTGTACCAATTTAGGAGACCGTTGCCTATTTGTAGGCTGTAAATCGTGCATTGCAAATTAAATTTCACAAAATAAGTCCCCGAATGTCAAAAAGAATATTTTGCGATCTTGCCAGTACTTTCTGTACATTTTGAAATGAACTCATGCGTTGCTTCTTACAAAATGATATACCATATGATATCAATAGAAAATTTCAAAAATTTCATCAATAAAAAATCTTTTGGTTGATATCACATTACTATTTCTTAGATGAGCAAACAGTCAACGGTTACTATATGTTCTACTTATAAGTGTTCGAACCAACCTAGCCCCACTTGGCATTTGGCTCGGGTTTGCGAATTTATTTCGGGTTCGGGTTTATTGTAGAATTTTCGGGTTTGGAATCTATGATACTTAGGTCGTAGAAGAATGTGCTTATGCATTTTTGACTTCATTTGTATATGAAAATATTTCATAAATGAAATGTATGCAAATTTCATGCATGTACAGCCTCGTAGCCAGACGCTGCTCTTAGGGGGGGCGACTTTCTGATGAATTTTCAAAACAAAAATGAACAATGTTCTGCTTTTACATGATAGTTTTAAAAAATAAAAGTTTCATCTGTTCCACTTCTCTAGGAACTTGGAAGTCCACTTTCATCGTTTCCTAGTTCTTGACCCCTTGTAGTAATTGACGAAGTTTTAGATTTTCTAATAACAAATTTGTCCATAACGTATTTACCACTGTGCCTGCAATAAGAAGCAAAATCCTATTTAAATAAATAAACAAATAAGAGTTTATTTGAAAAACAAATCAAAACAAGAAATCTCCAATGGGAATCGGGGAGATTTAGCATTTATTTAACAAACATGAAGAGAGATAATAAAATATGAAAATAAAAAATAATTGCATTCCATATGAGTAAACGATTTTTATGAGATGTATGTGGTATCAACTTATGATTATCAGGGTTATCTCTATGTGAAAATTACTCTATACAAAGAAAGTAAAACGAAAGCAGTTTTCGGAAATGTGAAGACGTCCATTTTCATTTCCCAAAATCTCCAAATGTGTTATTTCAACAGGAAGTTGCAACGATTCCCGCTGGATCGCTTCTTTATCATGATAAACAAAGGTGCTAAACATTTCATTCACCAAGAATAAAAACAAAAATACATATGCATACGGAGCTCTTCGCCCATTTTCCAGAAATGTCAACTAAGATACATTAATTTCCGACCCAGGAAGTTGGAGAGGATTAACTGATTTCATTTGTTTGTCAATGACATAATCACCTGCATCATACCTCCTGCCGCATCGTCTGCAGATGAAGGATGAAAGCGGAAATTTTATTAACAGTCAAAATTGATAAAAACTTTTAGAGATTGAAATGTTAACTTAAAAATTATAGTTTCAGAAATACAGAAATTATAGTTTCCAGTCCATTTAACCGTATCTTCACCATTATTTTCTAGGGGGGGCGAAAAATTTTGCAGGTGGTGCACCGCCTCCATGCCCCCCCTTAGCTACGGGCCTGTGCATGTATACAAGTGTTTATTGCAGAATGCTTAATAAATGTCCCTAATCTCATGTCTATTACCAACTGCCGCAGCAATTTATGCGGGTTTTTTGCATCGGGGTGAAATTCTTCACTCTGGTTCGTGTTATAATTCATAGTCGGTGCACATCTCTAGTGGGTACTACCTGTACAGCATGAGCCAAATACAGGTCTAGTCTCTGCATAGGCTGCACTAATGTGTGATAGTTGTTCTCGATTACTTACAGTCAGCATGGTAAACTCATGTCAGTATTTGGAAACGAGCGGTGTTAAACTTGGCGATCGTGACTGTGTGCAATGATCGAATGTAGTCATTAAAAAGTAACTTTCTCGGCGGTTTTGCAACAATTGATTCGGGCAAAAATGATGCCCGCTTCATTCGATTAGACATTGAAACATGAGCTGCCACAACACTTGCTGTCATGCGAAATAATCTGTCGAAGTAACCGCCGCTCAAACTGTCTTAGCAAATTGTCTTTTGTTCCCAAACAAGATGAAGTTTAGTTGACTGATTAATGAAAACTTTGACTTTCTTTTCATTTTGACAGAACGGTCAGTTATCTGCTTGACTCCCCATGTTCAATCTTAAACTGGAAGTGTATAATAAGCATATCAAAATAATTGTTCATGTCAAATCATCACAATAAGTCATCTTGATATCATTTAAATTGAAATGTACTGTAATTAAAAAATAGCATTACTCCGGCAAGTTATAAAACAGAGGATTACAAAAGGATTGCATCACATTCTCAATGTTACCAATGCGGGGACCAATCATTCTGACTTTGTGTAAGTAACCATATACGTAGACAGAATCCTGGCAATACCTTCTCATCTCCAAGGTTGCAATATGAAGCAAGCGATCGCATTATATCTCCGAAACTTGGTGGATAAACAACTTGTAAAAACATTCCACTCAGGCCTAATTCTGATAAGTTTGGAATTAATTATTGATGACTGCTTATAATCGCTCAGCAACCAATACCTTATCGACCGTCAATAGCTTACTGTGTTTTGCGTCGAGTGACAACCTGTGAACAGATCTGAATCTTCATCCTTTTGCCGCGTTCCATCGCCTTCCTTTTCTCCACAAACTGTAGTCGCTCCACAGATATCTGTCTCCTTCTCTGAGCCTAAACATGGCTCTTGCGCTGGTCACCTTAACACTGTCTTTATGTTGGACACTATGTTCTTCATCTTCAGATTACACGACATATGACACTGCAGGCATTACTAACATGCAGACCGAAGGCGATTTGTACAAAGAACTTTTTGTGACAAACCAGTACAAGAAAAATGTACGCCCTGCAGACCAGGATACTGGAGCGACGTGGGTCGCTTTAGATATCGCATTTTTCCAATTGATTGACTTGGTAAGTAGTCGGAATTATTTCCTTTGTTGTTTCTGAATTCACCTTTTAGTTAGTTTAGGAAAATGGAGCAGCAGAGAACATTGCTTAACGAGTCAATGCTTGCTGAATTGGGTCACTCCATTCAAATGTACATGTAGTATGTGGTTCTATATAAAGCATATTTTCCAGCAAGAAGAAACATAAGAGGCACAAGAGTAGGCTATGAATGACAGATTAGACAAAGAACACAAGCAACAGCTACAGCAACCGGGAAAATACCAAACAATTTAACACAAAACTTGTTTCAGTGCACGGCGTGTTGTCAGTAGATAGGGTAGGACAAAAAAAATCAGATAAAATGTATACAGAAATATTAGATAACTTCTGATTGAAGCTGGGACATTCCCATAACGACGTCTAAATGTTTCATAATTTTAATAAACTTATAGTTAATAAGACTTAAGGTTTGCCCTTAAGAGGACAGGTGGTGCGTTCCCACCGGCAGACATTAAACGTTCAAGGCACGTCAAACTTTTGACTATCCTAGGACTACATTTTAGAACCAAACTTGACGAGATCGGTGTGGAGGACGTTCCCACTAGTCCATTTTTCAATCAGCGCTTCTAAAGCGGGGCTGGACCTTACCCCTAATGGTCCTTTGACTTGTGATCCTCGACAAATTCATGAATGCATGAAGGTCTTTAAGCACAAAGACTGATTGCGTGCCGGGCGGACCTTCCCGGGGGTCCATAAGATAGCGCTATACGGGCTGGACTTCACCCTTAAGTGTACGAGATCGTACAAGGCCGCTTAACAAGTGATCTCCTTGGTCAAAGTTTCAGGCTCGATTGATTAGGAATTTATATATAAATAGACACTTAGTAATCACCATGTCAACCCCATGGAGACCAGTAACTGACACAGTCCATTCATCACACTAGGGCAGTTAGCGATAAAAAAATAATAACGTTAAAACAAATAAAACAATAGCCAGTCGTCAGCAGGTACCCGCCTGGTCGCGTTTCGGCCCCTCTACCTGAACGCTCAAGCCCAGGCGGGCGGGGCCCCCCCATAAACTTATATGCGGCTGTCATTCTAAAATCAATACAGTAATGATATGTGTAATAATAAGTAATACTGATAGTAATAGTAAAAACAAAAACAAAACAACCGCAAAAGACGGATACAACCAAAACAAACTAAAATATATGTGTGAAATACTGAAATGGTATAACCAATAAAAAAAATGCTAGGAAAACAAACAAACAGTGTTAATTTTATTGTTTAAAATGCGCACTGCGATGTCAGCTGCCTGGCTGAGAAATATCCAAACTTGATTAGAAAATTGTTATGACCGGTTAGGATTTTCTCAGTACATGCCTTCATTTTAGACTTACAATATCCTCTGCTGCTCATCACAAAAAGTGTCATATTAATTCGTTTAATTAGATCTTCAAGATGCGAGCAGATGCGACAATAACGTAAAACCTGGCCGGCAAATACAATAATTCCCATGTTGTAAGGTACTGCACTGTCTGGAAATGTCAACAGAACAACAGGGAAATCAAAATCTTCCACTTTATGATATATTGAGGTTCGAAGACCGTCACTACTAGATTGGAGTCTCACATCGAGGTAAACAACGGCTTTGTCATTGACTACGTTTCTATCTGCAAGAAGCTCCACTGGGTAAATTTTTGGAATTAAGGTATTGAAATGCTTGTAATTTATTACGCATATATCGTCTATACATCTCGAAGTGTTTGACAATAATTTAGCTAGTCCAAACTTTTTATTTTTAACCAATTGTTTCATAAAAGCAAATTCGCAATTTAACAGAAACAAGTCGGCAAGTAAAGGACTGCAATTCCCTCCCATTGGTACTCCTCGAATTTGTCTGAACACATAACCGGAAAAAGAAATGTAGACTTCAGACACTATAAAATCAATAGCCTTCTTAAAAGAGTCCACGTCATAACAAGAATACCCCTTATATTTGATTTTGGAGAAAAACGACTTCTCATATCCTACACACAAGTATCTACGATTAGTGGAATTGAATGTAAGATCAAGGATGGAAAAATATTATTCTTGATAGCACCTTGATCTAAGTTTGTATAAAGAGTAGAGAAGTCAAAAACTTGCATAGAGTGGACGTTCACGTTAGAAATATTCCTCAAAAAATCTTGAGTCGAGGCTACACTCCAAAAATAAGAATAACCAGTATTACTCCTGATTGACTCACAGTATCTATAGAAATTTTCTCTCATCACTTTCAGACCTTTGTTGATATTCACCGATAACTTTTTAGTTGTTCAATTTCTGGCTCCGGCAATGAATCTAAACTTATAAGGATTTTTATGCAATTTTGGAATCCAGAAAAGTTTTGGTAGTTTAAGGTCCTTGTCACTAACATTAATATTAAAGTTTGATTTCATATCTTTAACGTGTCTAGTAAGGACTTCCTTTTCAGAAATAAGCTCAGGTTGATAAGTTGCATTGCCTACTGCAGTGGAAGAATCTATGTCAAAACCAAGCTCGTCCATCAGGATTTTGAGATAGAACTTTTTACATATGAAACTAAAGTTGTTGGATGCTTTATCGACAGGAACGACTATCAAGTTTTTATGGGGATCTTGCAACTCCTTATCAACACAAACGCTGATGCCATTATCTTTCCTACCCAACTTCTTACAACGAAAGATGCGGTGCTTTACTAACATCATAACCCTGTTTTCCAAATAGAGAAGTCATCAACTTTTAAGTGAAGGCGACTGGACACACGAGATATATGATTATCTATGGAATCGCTGATCTCTTTTTGAATGGATTTCCATGATATTGACCTAGACAATCTGTGTTTAGTGCCATACGCAAATATAGCTCTGAGACCTGGATCATTTATTATATCTAAATTACCGGTAAAAACATGCCCATAAGGCTCATAAACAAAGCTGGTCATCGAGTCACAGCTGCAATCGCTCTGTAAAATGCCAACAACTTCCTGAATTGTCAGGCTATTAAGAAACTTATTATAATTGAAGAATTTCAAACAAATAGGGTTATTAAGCTTATGGTACACTTTGGGAGGATATAGATGTTTCGTTTTTTCTGGAACTAAAGCACAGACACTTTTGTCATTAAATACAGAAGGTAAATGAAGTTTGTCAACTAAATGAGACTTGAAAGGAATCACTATATGCGTTTTGTCTTCGGTAGAGATATCCTTCTTGTTTCTATATAATTTACTATGAACATATGTTGTCAAAACGAAAATTAGGTCATTCGACTGATCAAGAAGCCTAGAATACATAATTTTAAGCATGCTATCACTAATCGATTTCAAGCAATTATAGAAATTTCTTATTTTATTGCTCTTCATCAACTCTTGAAGTTCCTTGAAAATATCCTCACAACTATTAGATGGAAGATATTTCTTTCTACCGGACTTCCTAAGGCCATGGCTTCTCTTACGTCTGCTAATAGGAGAACTAAAAAATGAAAATGAATTTGCAGTATTCTGAGAGGCGCAACCTCCGCCTAACACTCTGTCATTCAAACCTAAAGGATGCAAGGTGTTCAGCGTTCTTATATGAAAATCTTCCTTACTGTTAAGCTCGAAGGCAATTTCTGTATCAGATTTATTACGAACATCGACAAAGTCAATAACTTGTATACTTACATCATCCCAACTGTGATTAGAACTATTAAAATGATTACTCAAATACGTATTGAGATGATTCTTTTGAACAGACTGCCGATGCCCATTAAGTCTACAATGTAATGGCTGTTTTGTCTGTCCAACATACTGGACCCCACATGATTGACATGTGATCAAATATATTACATGTCTACTCTTACACGAGAAACTACTAGGATAATTTAAAACGAACCGTCTGCCGGTACTAAAACTCTTAAAAGCAGTATTAGTGTCAAGAGATTTACAACATAGGCATCTTTTGCTGCCACAGACATCAACACTACTGACGCAGGTGGAGGGCGCTATCCACTCCTTCGCATTAACGTCATACACTTTAGCTTGCATTATATCCATATTTCAAATGCCAGGACCCCATACTAAACAAGGAATCCTTTCAGAGGTTGGACTTTAGATCCTTGCTATCTAATTGGTACTTAGACCTAACACAACTACCGATGTCATTAATAAACCGCTGACCTTCGGTATGATGATCGATGACCTTCGGTATAAGTTTTTGTGACATAATTTTCCTATTTCGATGATAACTTCATTTGAGTTCAGTTTCATTCCAATTGTTGGCATGACCGTTTTCTGCAAGTTGCATGATTCATCACAAACAAATTAGAATCATGCCAGTCAATTAATTGTATTTTTGCCAACCCCTGCACTTGAGGTATGATCGATGGCTAGATCACGTCATCACGGCACCTTCTTTTCACGGTTTTCACATCAGGTCATCACGACAGATGGCAACCTACTATACTTAATTGGCTGCACACGACATAGTCTCGCTCAGCAAAAGTGGCTATCATCAGAAACTTCGAACTTCGAGCACTTTTTGTACATTGGGTTTGAAAGTTCGCTTGACCAGAGTTTTCGCTCATGGATAATTGCCTAATCTGTTTGGTTTGAGCCAATCGAGTAATCGAAGATTCACTGTACATCAGTAAATGATTTGCAGCTGATATCGGTAGCTTTTATCTTATTTTGTCTCCATAAGTAATTGAAGTTTTAAGATAGCAGCAAATTGCCCAACATCTTCAATGAAGCATAAAACTTAAAAGAATGGAATGATAAAATACTAAAGTTGTATCCCATTATTTAAAATGTATGCATATTAAATGCATTTTGTTGACTTTAGTTGCTATTTGAGAGCTACCAACTTCAAGAAAAGGCACTATCCAGAAATTTACTCATGATCTAGCAATCTCTCGGATATGTCAACACCCGTTTTTGTTTTGACTCTTTGAAGCAAATTTCACATTTTGCTACTTAAGAGCAGAATAAATGAAAAAATAGTAAAGTTGTTTTCCGTCTTCTTGAAAGTATTGAACAGACAGCAACATTTCTTGCAAATGCATGTTGGTTTGCTTGAAGTTCTTATGTTGAACATGTGTTTATGATAATATTGAGAAGTCAGATAGTATTTTATCACATTAGCTGAAATGGTCTCTTTGGAAAAAAATGGAGATTTGTATTTGTTCCATCCTTGATCTCACGCGGACTAAATAGATAAGGAATAAACTAAATTTCATTTCATGTCTTGGACAGGATGTAGCAGTTTCTACTCAAAAAGTTTATGGGTTATATTCTCTATCTATTTTTGCTCGTAATTGGTGAGAAGAAATTAAAATAATTACGCTTTAATTTGCATTTTCATTTATTGTGGCGCAAGCATGAACATAAATGTCTATGACATTGATTTTGCTTATTGAAATTCAGCCCCAATAACTGATCTTCGAGCTGCATTACTAGACTTGGGAAAGTAGAAAATATTTTGAAGTTACCGCTTGATTTAATAAATATAATTGATTGTAAATATAATTTGAATAAATCGATACACTATGGTAAAACATCGCTCTTACCATTTCAGAATGAAAAGGAACAAACGATCATGGTAAACATGTGGAAGCGTATGGTAAGTAGTCATGAAATGACACTAGATCCTGGTTTTGATTATTTCACTTGAATTGCTTTCTTGCAGTACTGGAGAGATTACAGATTGAGATGGGACAACAGCAACGATACGCGCTACGCAAATGTTAAATTTATTATGACAAGAAGCTCTCAAGTTTGGATGCCAGATATTGTCTTGTATTCAGAGTAAGTTAATTTATATTACATTCACCGAAAATTCAACTACTTTTATCCTAAGTACATAAAGAGCAATCAATGATATGAAATGCACTCCTATCTAAAATCAGAATGTTCATTCATTGATAAGCTTGTCAAATTTAGATACCTTGAGGCATATATCAACTCAATTTTTTTAATTCAGATTACAGATGCTGAAATCGTTTCCTTGCTAAACTCAGTTGTCCATTTTACAGTTGGATGCTTTCTAAGTAAGATATTCCTGAATACAATTCCTGTCAGATTCAAACGGCAATAAAGATTTAGTAGCATAAGCGTATAGTAATATATATTTGGATCAAAATCATCGAAAATTATGACATTCATTTAAAGAATTGACAAATAAAATCAGATAATCACAAAGTCAATGCATGAAAATTGCCTAAAATTTGTAACCTGAGAATCTATATGACGCACAGATGGTATAAACGACTCCTGCAGTCTGGATGTAGCTGAGAAAGGATGTCTCAGGCGTCCACTGGGAAGACGCTCAGGAATCAGCGAGTGCAAAACATGATCTACACAGTAAAGAGCCTTTTTGAACAACTGATATTCTTTGATTGAGCATCATAAAAACTAGGCAGACAATTTTCTTTAAAATGTTTGTCACAGATAATAATGTGACCATGACGCGTGAGCACATCTATTTTCTTCATATCTTTACAAAGAAGGCTGCCGCAATATATTGGACAACCGTAGATGAGACTTGATTGAAAGTACAACTAACTGATAAATCGTAATCAGTTCGCTTTTTGGTTTCACGAAGCAACAATCAACATTTAGTGAAAATTCACCAGATGAATCTACCATAGAGGTGTAGATGCATGTGCAGAGCCTATTTTAGTTTCACAGAAATCATCGGTGTTAAGGCGATAGATCAGAAAATCAATATAATATACATGTATTAATAAGAAATCACATAACCTCAATTGACAAAATCTACTGACTACATGAATCGATGCATTATAATTTCAACAAAGCAGCAAAATTTAGTTAAGATTATTGACTCCTTTGCAATGTTGGTGTTTCTTGAAACTTTCCAACATCATTTGAAAAACTTTATCGTTGTGAAATGTATAGGGCAGCATAAAGAACATTATCCAATTGCATCCTTTCCACTCATATTTTACGTCATAAAACATTTTTCCATATTTAATTGAGTGATATCACATCAAATTTAATCAAGGTTTTATTTTTTATTGGCAACATCAATTATTATTGATAAAAATGTTCAAATGAAGATCTTAATAAATATCATTTTTTGAGACCATAGTGCATTTATGTCCTAGAACATTTGATCTAAAAACCTCTTAACAACATTTGACAGCTGTCTGAAAATCGAGAATCTGACAATCATTTTGACAGATTCTTGATACTCGTCTAGAAATAGCATTTTAGAGCATTTAAGTGCTCTTGCTATGATAGTTATGTAAACGTAAGTGTGACCTAAGTTTCTTATTTGCTAATGAACTCATTTACAAGGAATGCAGGCCATAACAGAATGTTTTGTGCATGTATGGAGCGTTTAAGGAATAATCCTATGTCAATGACAGTTTTTCTTTTGTATTTGTACTTTTTTTTTGCAAAAAAGAAATCAGAATCAATAAGAGAGATAGGGGCAAAGATAATAGCTATCCAAGACATGCTGATATAACTGACTGAGATTACATGGCTTTGAAAATGTCTGGTTCCGTTCTCAATTTGCATGTGCAACACTGCATGTTTGAAAATTGAAGTCTGAAAAAATTATATCAACCGGTGAATAAAAAAATTAGTCTTCTTAATAATTAGGAAGATCATAAATGCTTCCGGATTTTACGAGCAGTGTGTCGCTTCATTTCTTTATGAATTTCACATATTGTTCAATTATTATGTAATTAATTTTTTCATTCGCTCAACAGCATTCGAATGATGTTTCGAAATGAAGATCGATATTACGTCAAAATCAGTCGAGATGGAAACATTTTCATCAGTATTCCTACGGTCTATCGATCACCCTGTCGATTGAACATGAAGAATTTCCCATTTGATGAACACAATTGTCAGTTTACCTTTGGTTCCTGGGCCTACGATGCCGGCAAAATGAATCTGACCAACATCAGTTCAAGCGCTGATTTATCTTTCTACGATTCCAACAACGAATTTTGGCTGGTCTCGGTCCCATTGAAGCGAAACGTTATTTTGTACACTTGCTGTGTTAATCCATTCGTGGATGTCACTTATTCTATCATCTTCCGTCGGAAACCTCTGTTCTACCAATTCAACTTGGTTCTCCCTTGCCTCTCCTTGATTATTGTCATTCTGATCAGTTTCCGTCTACCGCCAGAGTCAGGAGAGAGAATCTCACTAGGTGTCACAGTATTGCTCGCTCTTTCCGTGTTTTTACAATTGGTGGGAGAGCATACTCCGACACAATCAGAGACAATACCTTTAATCTGTAAGTATTCGATGATTGCATGATTCCTCACTTTGTAAATTTCTTATGTTATAGGCGAAGTAAGTGCACACTGAAACGGAACTATTGGAATACGTTAGAGCGGCGTGAAACACAAAAATATTATTCACAGAATGAGACAGTCTGGGCAACTCCACAGAAGCCACAACTGCCAAAACCGCAGCGAATTTAAATACTTGCATCATGAATTATCAATTCCTTCTTTCCAAAATTACTTGAAAAACAAATACAGCGGAGAGAAACTAATGATACTAGAATTTACTAAATCCTCCAATTGCAGCAATTGTACCTCTTGTGGAATTGGGTCAAATCTATGTATTGCTTGATTCTCTATAGTGTTGTATGACCGCGGCCATGAACGCGATCATTTTCAAAATTTATGACCGTGAACGCAAATCTTCTGCGGTCATTTTAGCGGTCATGTGAAAAAAATGATCAACTCAGGTAAACAATATGTGAAAATGAATACATTTTGCTGCCGATGGCTGTTATGAATTACACAAAAATGAATGCATAAAAAAGCATTACATTCCTGGTCCATGCATGCTCTCTTGTATTTACATAGTGCTAAGAAAATTAGACCAGAAAAAGGACGATTTCATTAATTCCTGTTGCATTTGAAAATTCAGATCTAGAATAATAGCAGGCCGAATCTTCAGATCAAATTTATTGCGGCATTAATTTTCTTATCACACTTGCTAAGAATGTCAGAATTTCAAAAAGGACAAGTTTGATCTCATACATAATACTTTTTTCCTACCTTTTACATAATGACCAAAAGCAAATGGTATCATTTGATTCTTCAATCAATCAATTGAATAAATCTACTTCATACACTGTAGGGTAGTTGTCAAATTACAAAACATTTTAATTAATTGTGACATAAATTGTGTTTATAAATCAGTCTAAATTTTTTCTATTATTCATTCAAACCTTTAAAATCATGTACAGGTGCGGTATATCTATGCAGCCTAGATGCGAATATGCAAGAGCGGAAGAAGAGTTTCACTGTAAAGCTGCTTGAACAATAACTTGAATTTTACAAGTTTTATAACTTCTATAGGCTAGCAGTGAAAATTTTATTGTATTCAAGCCCGCAATGATGTTACTCTCATCCTCTAGGCCTATTTATTCACTTTACGGTTTCACTTAATAAATTGTTCATGGGCAGATTTAGGAAAGTCAAAATACAAGTATCCTGTAGAATCTCCAAAACTTTTCACTTTCGGTTGATCGGTTAATTCATGTGTTTATTTTAAAAATGACCGTGACCGTCATCGCTGTCAAAAAAATCTTGACTGCATACAACTGGTTCTCGAAGGTGCATCCCTTAAGGTAGCTACAATATAAGCCTAATATCAACATAAATGTTATGAATTGGCACAATTTCGTTCTATTAGTGAACTACTTTGTTTAGCTGCTGAATACTACTCAGTTGCTTTCTCAATAAACAACTAATTGTGCGTGCGTCATAATTCAAAAACGATTACCGAATGATATTGAGAAAAAGAATCACGCTACAATTTGTTCTGAACAGTTGACAAGCATCTTCTCCCTTAGTCAGATATGTTGTCATTATGCATATGACTTGTACTACTCAATGATAGGAATTTCTTGACCTTCCTGAAATCTTGGCATTGATGTCACAATAAAAGACCTTAAAGCATCCGCTTCCATCTTTCCCTTTTTTATCTGATACTTTACGCCTGTTCACAAAGTATATTTTTATCAAATTTGAATATTTTATCATTTTTATCACAAATTTTTATGCATGCATTCGATTTCCATCCCACTTTTTAATATTCGATCGTTTTTCCTTTAACTTTTGATAAATTTTCAAAAATGAGATTCCAATTGCATGTACATTCGAAAATTCTGGATAGCCTACAAATTATTAATCACAGTATCCATGCACTACAGTGACTGTAGTATGCCCGCGTTTGACTACTGCATCTTCATTTTTAGGTTTGTACTTCGCTGCCGTTATCGGTCTCTCCTCATTGGCAACGCTGGGATCAGTAATTTCATTAATATTGCATTTCAATGGCAAGCGAGGGGATCCAATGCCGAAATGGTTAAGAATATTCATATTGAAATGGATCGCAACGGTTGTCTTCTTGAGAAAATGGGCATCAGAACATTTATATGATGAAGATGAATTTGATGACGTCGAAGACTTTTCACCAAAACTTGGTAAAGCCACCAAACAACTCGATGACGAGCGACCATCGGTAAGAAATCTATCAATATTTCTATCAATATCAATTGAAAAATGCTGAGATTACCCTGACTGAAAAAAGCTCGAATATTGATATTCTGATAACTTAGCGGCTATATACTGCTTGTCAATCGGATCAATGCTGTCAAGGACAGTTCGTGCAATCAAATTCATCCGTGCAAGCGATCGCAGCCAATTTCATTGCATCTAGAATGTAGAATCACTTAAATTTAGCAAATAGACATTTAGTTTCGCTCATACATTACGTGGCATCATCACAATCAAATTCACGAATATAGAAAGCTAAATGCAGGAATAAGATTCAAATTCACTTTGCTTTCTAATAGAGCAACAAAACCAAATTTATTTATAAAACGTAGGTGCGCATTGATTTTCAGTCATCGAGAATATAAAGTATCATTATTAATATATTCCTAATATTTGAACATTTGATTTATCATGGCAGCAAATAAAAATTTTTCATATACATTTTACATTATTGCTAAGTTTTCGTGCTGTAGTTTGTCGCTCATATAATCAATCTTTTGTTATTGCAATAATATTCGGAAACATACAATGCTAAATTTATATAAGTATTCATTAAAATGCTATATTAACATTAAAAGTGCCGAAAATCTCTTTATATCATTAAAATCTGAAAATATTACAATTGAAAATGCAGATCGTCCCTCCATCTTCTATAGCAATTTTCCTTTGACAACCGACGCAGTAGTCGTAAGTCTATGTGCCTGTCCATCAGTGGTCCATTACACTGCTGGAGCATCCGCAATCTGGTCAACGATGTTGTCCTTCGTTAAAAGGATCGCAACCTCAATTTGATATTCTCAAAGCATTTTCAATGATATTTGAAAATGAGCTCTGCGCGCGCAATTATTTGAGAGAGTTTCCTCATATTTTAATGGATTCTAAATATGAATCATATTTAATGTCATTTCATTTTAAATGTTATTCAATTCAATATTTAAATATGAATCATATGAATCAGAAAATATGAGCCTTATAGTGCGCCATCAGTTCAGATTTACCCTTTTGAGTAAAATTCTAAGTAGCTCTTCTCAAATCTCATTGCTTTTGATGCGTTGTTGACTTTTTCGTGTTAGTGATACTTTCTTTAGGTAACTTTGAGTTTTTTACTAATCTGAAATTGTTTCATACTTTCGTACTTTCGTTTAGAAGTGCATATTGGCTGAACAGTATGATCAGGTACAAGAACATCTTTGAATGAAATGATGGATGACTATTTTTCCAATTTTTTCAGACTGCTCTTAGTAGGAGCTCTAATCAAGTCCATCCATTGGCACAATCACGCATGGGACCACCGTCTGCTCGAAATAGAATTCCCGTGGATGACGATGATGATCAATCAGAAAACCGCATGGTGAAACAAGCTTACAATACTTTGATGACCATCAATGAAACTGTCAAGGTGAGAGTGGAGACGGTATATCTGACTTTCTTTTAGATTTCATGCAGAAGCATAGCCATATGCGGCAATCAGTCAATTAATTGCAAAAGCATGAATGCATCTGCATATAATCAGATAACAGATTGTTTCATCAAAACTTTGTAAAATGGAATAATTTTATGGTTCGAGGTATATGATGGTGTGACTAGTCATCCAATTTTTTCTAAAGTGGATTAAATGTGTATGTGGTGAGAAATTCAAAATACTGAATCCACGCGTAATTTCAAAATGGATCAATAAAACTAAATTTGAAAGAGCTAGTTGGAAATTAAATACCCAAATCACAGAATTAGATTCATCTGCGCGCGCTTCGGTTAAACCGAAGCAGATAAACAAAATATTTATTTCTGTGACCAAAATACTAAGAAGTTCAAAATTTGATGCGTTGTATTTTTTGGGGGGCGAAAATATGGTTTTGAAAATTGCAGTGAGTTAACATGCTTCAAAAAGTTATAAAAATGAAATAAAAATGAACAATTTCAAGTCATGAATGACTAAGTCCTTCCTCATTGGTTTCTTTTCTATCCATATTTATCTCTTTAAATATCCGGTGCTATCAAATCAATTTGTTAAGCTCATATTCTGATAACATGCACTGCGAAATTTTGACTTGAAAAGCACTTTTAGTAAAGAGATTAAAGCGGATGTTTGGTTTGTATAATGAATGCATCACAGTGAAGAAGTACTCTGAAGAAATGTCTTATGATTGGTAAGACCCGTCTATAGAATTAAAAGAAGAATGCGCCAATCACGAGACATTTTTTAAATGCAGTCGTATATACAAAGAAAATTTCAAGAAAAGCAATTTGTTTTGTAATTGATATTAACAAAAGTAGTCTAAATGAACTGCCATGATTTTTATCACTGGCATACGTATTTGTGATGTAAAGAAGCTTTATTGATCATCTTGTCGGCATTTTGCACCAGATATGCAAGAGAGTAGAGGAAGTGAAGCTTCTAAGTCTCATCTATGAATTTACAAAATAAAAAATGATTTAATTATGGAAAAATGGCGCGATAAATAGGTATATAGGGATGTGATAGAGCTTTTCCGTTAGACTTTCTGAAATGCATTTGAAAAACAAATTTTCCTCAAGAAATGAATTTAAATAAAAAAACATAATTGATATTTCTAATCAATTTAATAATTAATACAAAAAATAATAAATTAAATACGAAAGATGGCTCGACGGGTACGGTACTCTTTCATTAAAGTTACTGTGTGCATATTATTTTCGCAACTGTTTGTCAGACAGCCTTGAAAAATGCGAACTCAACATGATTAAAACAGTTTATTGAAGCGTTGCGAGATTTGTATTCGAATTCTGTCTTCTTTAAAAGTACTCAAGCATAGAGTAGGTATATTAGGTAGAGTGGTAACTCCGCATTTATTAAATCTCCAATGTGCATACACTTTCGATTTTATTAAATGAACTCAAGGGGATACAGGTGGTATTGTCACCAAATGTGAGATATGAAAATTTTGCAGTTTTACAGAAACTGCAACGGAATTGACTTATCATGATTGTAATGCAGAAGGATTGATGGTATTTTACAGATTCTCAGTGTCATGACAGACTTGGAGATTTAATGTTTGCTAAATTAGCAATTCGATGGGTTCCTATTACTTTCATGCTGAACCTCATGAGTATTTTCTTAAGCGTGATCATATCACAGCTGCAACCTGCAACTGGCAGAAAATCACATAATCAAAGACAAACATTTCAATTAACTTTGAAAGATGTAAATGGTTCCACATCATTATTCAGATTCTAGAAATGAAACATGAATTTAGTGAATCATCAAATCATACCGGTGAAAATTGAATTAAAAACTTGAAATTTCAGCCAAGAAAGCACGAATAATATCGTTACTTTTTCACGAAGACCTTCATTATAATACAATTCATGAAATTCCCTTGATAATCAGCTTGATTTCCGCTTAGTTAGGATGATTATTATGAAATATTCATTCCTTTTGATAACCAGCTTGTTTCATACTACTTGTTTAGGAGAGTCATTTTGGTAGTATATAAATTGGCAAATTTTGACTTTTTTCAAAAGTGCTCAAATAATTTTTTGGGCCACGGGAACGCAATCTCCGCAAAAACTGAATCTTTTGATATAAAAATTTTCACTGTATACAGATACTTGTTTAAGTCGACACTCTACCTGTATATATCCCATCCCTACTCTATGTACTCAAGCACTTTTGCCTACTAAATTCAAAAATTAATCTCGGAAAGTGGAAGAACTCTATAAATTTTCCGCAGAGTACAAAATATCGTAAAATTTCATAGACCACACTTGATGCATGATATAAAGTGTGTTTACTGAAGCTATGCGATATCTAATGAAAAAATCTTTCATTATAGAATATGAAGACGTATACGCGAGAAATTCAAGAGCAAGGAGCGATTGACAATGAATGGGAAGCCTCAGCTTTCGTTTTGGATCGTCTTATGTTCTGGATTTTCTTACTTGGCACCGTCTTGGTTACAATTATCGTTTTATGGGTTATGCCACCATATCAAGGAGCAGTTGGCACTCTGCTATAGGAATGCGAGCATCAGGGAAAACCTCGCATCAACAAAAGTTGCCGTGGTTGAAACAACGATTCATTTTCTAATTACCATTAGCATTCGTTTTAATATCCATCTCTTCCTCAAAAGACATAGATATATCGTTGCTACCAAATTCCAGAAGATAATGCGTCAAGTTCTAAAACATTAAATTATGAGATTCGTAATCAAGGAATCACAGTTCGATCACATTGTCTATTTTGATTACAACAATTATTTTCTTACATTGTATCTGTGGAGCACTACACTATATGCGCTTGCGAACTACACAAGTCTTTCAAATAAATGATGTTTGAGTTTATAATTGTAGTTTTGACTTTTTGGTAAGCATTTTGATTGTCTAGACAATGAAGAATCTATCACCCTTTGTGATCAAGAGCCGTTCTTAGAAGCATTGAATTTTGCCAAATACAGTTTTACCATCCATGGGAACGTCTTCAAGGGAATCATTGATTTTCCGAATGGTGCAATTCTATGTCTTAGATTCATGCGCATTAAAAACTTACTGTATTACAAATGGAATACATGTGCATATACAGCTGCCTACGATATTTGAAAGTTTTTTAATCTTATCTGTTTTAGCATAAGCACCTCAGAAAGATATCGATGATTGAAATGCAAGAAAATCGAAGCAGAATTAAATCCCAATGCTCTCTGATGCCATCTTGTAGCAAATGGTTGATCCATGCATGATTATTGATGTGATGGATGACATATTAAAGTCTAATCCAGTTGCGATCACTTAGGGACAATTTATCAGCATTTGTATCGCATTATTGTAAAACAGCATCAGCAGCTAATTTAAGCAAACAAACATACTTTATATGTTTTGTGATTTTTCAGTTGTGAAAGAGTTATTGCAATTAGATGCCACCAATGGACCAATAGAGATACTTTGATATCTCGCATTTAATAGAGTAAGGAATATTATATAGTTCTGTCATTGAATGTCTTGAAATAAACAAATTCACAATAAATTTTTCATTTAGATATTATTTTGTGAATATAATGACTAGCATAAAAAAAGATTTCAGGTTAGTTTCATTATCAACCTTTATCAAACCCAAAACCCTTATTTTAAAAAAACAGGTTCAATCTATTGTTTCAACTCAACTACCAAAGTAGAGCTGCTTGAAGGCTTGTTGTAGATGTGCATATAGCTGGTGAGTTTGTCACAGTCTATACGGTAGTCGCCCACTCGCCTATTCACATGCCACTCACGGTATCTAAAAAATGTAGGTTTATATTAAAATTATCAAATTCAAATTTAACTAAAACAAGATCAATTGCAAGAAATAAATTATTATCAATAGCGGTTCGAAAAGGAATCACAACGATCTTTACTGTCATTTTACACGTTGACCTACAGGTCTTGGATTTCAATAAGGACAGTCATAGAATCATGTTAGAACTCATCAATTGATGAAAGACATAGCGCAGAAGTAATCGACAAAGTGAAATCATGACATTGTGATATCTTGGACAAATGCTCTCCATTCCCTTTTGAATTCCGCTTTCTTTATTTGAAGTCACAATGTCACTAATGAAATTCAATGTCATAATTGAAATCACTATTTCATTAACCAAAGCTCCTGTCACTCCTGAAGTCCAAAACTTGTACTTTGGTAACAGTATTTGTCAATATAATCAAAAAATCATTATGAATATGTCCTTGTGTGAAGACGCATGCATCTCACAGAAATTCGATTTTAGCATCCATAGGCTTATGGGAGTCCTGGGAGTGACCTTGAGTGAATCAGGAGGATCAGAGTTGGCGGAGAGGGCAAGAGTTAAAGCTGCGTGGAATAAATGGTAAGAAGTGAGCGGAGTCATAGCGGACAAGAGGATGCCAAGGAAGCTGAAAATCTACAAGACAATCGTGAGACAAGTGCCAATGTATGGAGCGGAGGTGTGGGAGATGAGGAAGGAGACGATGATGCTGGAGACAACAGAAATGAAAATGCTGAGACGGATTAGAGGCAGGGATGCGGAGTCGGAGTCCTATCAAATGATAGGACTCCGGACTCCGGCTATAACCGGACCAGAAACATAATACAAACAAATTATTTGTCCTCGTGCATAGCTGTCACCGTCTTGATGTCAACTTTCTCCGTCAAACAAAAGTACAGAGCAAAGCTTGTTTGAAGGCTTGTTGTAGATGTGCATATAGCTGGTGAGTTTGTCACAGTCTATACGGCAGGGCTGTGGAGCCGGAGCCGAGCCGGAGCCGGAGCCTTAAGGAGCCGATGGTTTTGGTCGGAGCCGGAGCCGGAGCCGATTTATCACAAAGGCTCCGGCTCCGGCTCCGATAGTTTGAGTTTTGATATAAATCTAGAATTTTGAATGTTATTAATTGGCATCATAAAAAAATTAAATCATTTGAAATCTAAAGATATGTCTTTTAAGTATACCAATTATCTGTCTTCCACGATATCTTTCTTTGCAGTTGCCGCCTTCTTTTGTATTATATTTATTATATATTTACACACATGTGTAATATTTTTTTATTGCATATGTTTCGTAAGACTAATTTCCATATTGACAACGTATTCTCAAAAATCCATTAATTTGAAGACTTGTTATATGCATGCTAACTAGATGATTGTAGATTCCTAGAGACAAGTCGCCAGTCATTTATGTACACATTTCCAGTTCAGTCAGCAACGATAATATAGCTACATTTCTTGCGCAATGTCTTAAATCTAATACGGTTACTATGTAGGCTATCATCTATCGGTATGGCTACTGGCAGAAGCTACTGGCATCTGTGACAATGCCAATTTCCTTAGATTGTATTGTAGGCTCTTGCGCAGTCCCCCCACCTACATTTTTCAAAACAATCGATTATTCAATTTGATCAATTTTGATTGGAGGGATAACTCTTCACACTCACACGAATGACCTGACTACAAGTCCCCACATGGCTATAGCAATAAGCGACCCAGCCACTTCTAGTAGCGCCCTATTATTTTAATTAAAGGTATCTCATTCACAATGAATTTCCTTTGACTTCAAAATTCAAAGGGTATATTTCAATGCGAAAAACCCGAAGGCAAATTACGATGTTGACTTGCTGACGAAGTTTGCGACCAGCATGACATCGCAATTACCCACGTAGATTTTTACAACAGCACGGAATGCTTCACTCAAACCGGTGATGCTGAAACGGACATCCAATGGTGCTGCATCTTTTGACCAGAGAAAAAATGGGGGGGGGAGGACTGCACAAGAGCCGTATCGTGTAATAATATTTCACCAAATGTCATTCCCCCAGATTTCAAGAATTTTCATTATTATTTTTCCGTCTGTCAACACCTTATGCTGATATCATGCTGACTTATATGTAAACAATAAAAAAAGACTGAGACGCTCTCAATAAAGGCGCCTTTTGACCTCCCTTTTCTATTGTCTGTGACATTAAACCGCACGCGCATTCGAAAGCTAGCAAAGTAGATGGGATTTCTGCTCGGTGCTCGCAGTCAAATTTTTATTATGCATAGCACCCTGCAACATACTGTGTGATACTCCGAGTTCAGTTTCATCAGCCTAACCATCATCAGAGGAATAGTGGCAATGTGTTATATATAAATTGAATATAATAATATACATGAATCATTGATGAATTATTTAGTGCAACTTTACGCCATAATGAAAAATACGAAATTAATATAATGTAAGTTAGGCCTTAACTTATTAAGTATGCTGCATAGAATTACAAAACTTGTCCTAAATTAGATATTTTTAATTTTTTTAAGTATAATTTTCAATTGTACATTTCTAGCCTACACTGCAATGAGGCTATCTAAATTACAATTTCTACAGATGATGAGTCGTGGGCTACCCACCGATCATATTATTCATGGACTAACAGACTATTGAATAAAGGCAATAACAAATAACAATAACAACCTAAGCTAGCCTATATACACTTTAATATTCAATAAAGCAATTGATATCTTTATTGATAAGGTATATTTGGCTATATAGCCGATACCCTTTCATGTTCGAGTAGATACAGGCCCTATAAGCTATTTAGAGGCATACGCTATCCAGTTTCATATTCAAGCTTTGTAAAAAAACTTATACTACTATTCGGCCCCTGTGACGGCTAATTAGGTATATCATCATCACTCATGTGGTCTTATTTAATGTAGCCTCGTAGTAGACTGGTTGCAGGCTAGGCCAATTTATATTTAGCCAGTGCGGGAGATCTTTATCTAATTTAACCAATCCTGGCTATAACTTTATTTTATCTTTCAGAGATAGTCAACTCATGCTAAAATATATGACAAGTATGTTATTTGTCATTATATTAGGCTATTATCATTTTTGTTATTAACTTAAGTCGTTGCTTGTTAATGAAAACTAATTTGATGATTGTAGCAAGCCTCTAAAGGCCACACCGTAGTAATGGATAAAAGACCGTTCCAGGACACCATAAAATCAAAAAAATAGTACTTTTAAAAACGACATAAATTTATGAATTTAGTCCCTTTTTCAGGTTTTTAAGACCTAAATTCATGAATTTAGTCTATTCAAAAAGTACCATTTTTTCAAAAAATGGTATTTTTAAAAACAACATAAATTCATGAATTTGAACCCTTTTTCAGGTTATGAAGACCTAAATTCATAAATCGGCTAAAGCCAGAGGAGCTTCGCTCCGATTTGGGTGTTTTTAAAAATACCCAATTTTTCAAATTTTTCAAAATCTCAAATTTGAGAATTACAATTTTCACCCCCAAAATCATGACCGTTCCAGGACACCGAAAATCATAAAAGTTAAGAATCTCAAATTTGTGATTATGACATTTTTCATTGCTTAAATCATGACCGTTCTAGGACACCGAAAACCCGGACACCGAAAAAATCATAAAAGTTGAGAATTTCAAATTCATGAATTTTATCCATCTTTCAGGTTTTTAAAATATATCATGTGACTAGCGAACCGAAGGTTCAGGGCTTCGCCGTTAAAAATATTTCTTTAAAAATGGATGAAACAAAAGTGGAAGGAACTTCAGAAATGGAAGGAACAAAAGTGGAAGGAACTTCAGAAATGGAAGAAACAAAAGTGGAAGGAACTTCAGAAATGGAAGGAACCTCAAGAATATATCCTTCGTTATCTCAATTAAAAATAAGTGAATTAAATATTGAAAAACACAAAGATAGAGTTAGGTATATGAAAGATAAGGAATCTCAATTATTATTAAGATTAGAGCATTATAAAAAATTAAGAAAGAGATGGACTAAAGTTAAGAATGTAACACAAGGAATTGGCATATTCTTAACAATAAGTTTAGGTGCTTTGACAATTGTTATATCTTCAGGTGTTTTAGTAATTTCAGTAGTTGCTACAGCTTTAACAGGTACGGGTGTTTTTGCAACTTCACTTGTTACAATGTTAGATAAATCATTAATAACTAAGAAACGAAAATCATTAAAAACTAAGCATTTACATATTAAAGAAGTCTATGATAAACTACATTACTACTTTCAGAGAGTATGTGATGATAATGTTATTACGTTAGATGAGATTGAAAAATTTGATCAAATAGCTAATGAAGTAAATCAAATATCATTTCAATCACAGACAGAAAAAGTTAATGATAAAAATAAAAAGGATGGTAAAATTTCTAGTGATGGTAAAACTTTTAGTGATGATAAAATTTTTTTAGAAGAGCTAAAAACTTTATTAGACAAAACTTTATTAAACAAAACTTTATTAAACAAAACTTAAAACGAGAAAACTTTAAACGAAAAGATGTCAAACAACAAAGCAATAAAAAAATAATTTGTTCAGTAAAATGTTTTTGCTGTATTCCAATGTTACCACAAAATTCAAATATTATATTTTAAAAAAATAGACAAAATTAAAGCTGATAAGAAAAAATAAAATATTAAAACATTATATTTGTATATTTTTATTACTCGGTAAACAATTGTTCGATAACTCTTTCATGAATTTTTTTATCAATATTAATTGTGATAAATCCATAATCTTTTGACCAAGCATTATTACACGATTGTTTAAATTCATCTTTATCTCTTATACATAAATCTCTTAACAAATCACTTAAGTTTCTTGCATTTATTTCAAATAGTATAAATATATTTGCATTCTTTCTAATAACACTTCCATCTAATGAATACATACTTTGTGTTAAATAAAATACACTACAGTTATTATGTCTACCTCTTGTGAAATAATTTCTTTGAACTGACTGATTTCTGTCATTAACACAATCATCAAAAATTACACAATGTTTCATTGTTTTATCTAGTTTACTAGGATCTTGCATATTACCACTATCATCTATTAATTGTATTTTTATATGTTTATTTTTATTGGATTCAACTAATTGTTTATTTTTTGCTGCTTCTTCACACCACAAATTTATTTCTTCTTCATATTCAGATTTTTCATATTCTTCGAATAGAGAAGCAATTGCTGTTCTTGTAAGATTATTTTCAAATCCATATTTTAAAAATTGATAGACGGGTTGTTCTGCCGTTGTTGTATAAATTATAAGATTGTTATAATCCAAAAAATTTGGAGTCGTTAAAATTTTAAATAATAGATATGTTTTTCCACATCCTGATCTTCCACAAATAACTGACAAAACTTTATTAGATAAATTTGGATGATGATTAAATTTAAGTTTTTTTTTATTTAAAGTCATTTCATTCATTTTTAAAGTAATAAATTCATCCATTATTGAATTAGTGTTTTTAAAAACAAAAAAATAAAAATTTTAATTTAAGTTTATTTTTTTTGTTTCTAATAATAAGATTAATAAGATTAATAAGATTAATAAGATTAATAATGAAAAATGATAAAAAAATTAAACTTCTCTATTGTAGCGTAAAAGTTTATACCTCTCGAACGGGAGTTTATACCTCCCGTACCAAAAGATCTATCATAATCTCTTCACCTCCAAAATTTATTTCTTGTCCTTTTTCATCAGTGATTCTAATGCCAATGTTGTTAATAGTTTTTCTTGTAATAGGAAAATATATTAATGTTTGTGGAAATACATTTAATCTATAACCAATGGGTACAGTAAAAGCTGGAAAACTGAATATTAAATTTGACAATTTACCATTTATATATCCTCCTTCAATAATGTCACAATGTACAACAATTGAATTTATTTCAGTTATTTTTGGAATCTTCTCACCTAAATGATAACCTTGACTATAGGTTTGTTTATTAAATCCTAATAGCTTTGACAATGATCTATCATGATTAAAATCAACTTGATGATTTTCGTCTAAAGTAAGAGAAAATTTATTAACTGCCGGTTCAACTGCAAAATGTAATTGTTTCTTATCTTTAAATGGTATACCTAAATGTCTCTTAATTTCATTTGATATTGATTCAACTTCGTAAGAACCAGGAAGAAAAGTTAATATTTTCCATGTTTTGCCTTTATCAGTAGAATATCTAAATTGATCATTCACATCTTTGATAACGTTTTGAATAGTGTTAAATGTGGAGAAACTAGTCAATGCAATTTGATAATTTTTATTTTGTTCCAAATGTAGAATGGGTTCTAAATTACAAGTGTGTGATGAAGTAGTTGTTATAATTTTTAACGTCGTACTAAATTTTGATGAACCCAAAATCTCTGTTAAATTTTGTAAATGATTATTAATTTTGTCTAAATCTGCTGAACACATTTTTAAACTAAAAAATTAAATAAATATTTTTTTATGAAATATTTTTTTATAAAAAATTAGAAACAACATATTTCAGCTACACTTTTATAATCCTCTTCATTTAGAATCTTCTTTTCTAACAGTCTTTTCAATATAGCATGAATTTCATTGAAACTAGAATTATGTCCTTCTTTTATTGCAGATATTAAAATATTTAATCTATTTAGTAATTCTTGCGGATCATCTGGTAAAAATATGGTTGTTTCTGTTTTCTGTTTTTTTGTTTTCTGTTTTTCAGATAAACCTTTCCCTACTTTAACTCCCGTTGATAATAAATTTTCTAATTGTTTATAACGTCTAAGAGTTTTTACTGTGCCAACTCTATCTAATATAGTTTTATATTTTATTAGATCTTCTACAGCATAATTTTTTAAATCTGCTCCTCTTAAAAGATCAACAAAATTTCTATCTAAACTAATAGGTTTTTTATCTGGAGTAAA
Organism: Prostheceraeus crozeri; assembly: GCA_907163375.1. Lineage (NCBI taxonomy): Eukaryota > Metazoa > Platyhelminthes > Polycladida > Euryleptidae > Prostheceraeus > Prostheceraeus crozeri. The sequence continues at coordinate 234,089 of CAJQUW010001853.1, forward strand.
AATTAATCCTCGTAAAGGTTGTGGAAATATTTCTTTACCACCAAGATAAAATCTTGCAAATAATTTTTTATCTAAAAAGAAAGTAGAATGTTCGAATAACATAGATTTTGGTAATTTTTTATCTATGTTTGCCTCTAATAAACCATAGTCATCTAATAGTGTTTTAAGTACAGGATCCGCTATATCAACACGTTTTTCATTAAGTTCCTTTTCAAGAATTTTAAATGGTTCGACAGTTTTTTCATAATCAGTTTTTACTTCTTCAGTTATTTTTAATTTATCAAACATATCAGATTGAATACCAGCTTTTGTCATTCTATGTTGAAGATGATTTTCTTTCATAATATTTCTTTGTTTTATTAATTCGTCTAATTGTTTTATTCTTTTAAAATTATCAGCTCTAACTTTATCCATTTTTATATGATAATTTTTTATTATTATTTTATTTTATAATATTTTATTTTATAATATTTTATTTTATAATATTTTATTTTATAATATTTTATTTTTATAATATTTTATTTTTATAATATTTTATATTGTTATATTGTTAAATATAGAAAATAGAAATTAGAAAATTAAAAAGGTTCAGTAGTTATTCCATCAGGTAAAATTTTTCTTTTATCATCAAATGGATCTAATGCTAATTTATGTTCTTCTTTTAAATACATTTTATGTTTCTTTGAATTAAGTCTATAATTACATGCCGTTTTTATTTCATTATTAAATAATGCATTTTTATAATCTTGAAATGTTATTTGATTAGCCACTGATGCCTTTGAAATTCCTTTTAATGTTTTATGTGTTTTAATATTTTTAGTTGTATCATAACAGTAACATTTAGATTTTAAAAATATAGCTTCTGTTATGAAATCTTCATTTCCTTCTAATTCATCTTTTACTTTACATAAATCAGAAGAATGAATAATATCTTTTATTTTATTAATTTCTTTATCTAGTGAAGAACCATATGGTACTGTTAATTCTAAGAAAATAGAATCGGTATCTGTAAAGTGTAATTTATAGTTTTTGCCATAAGCAGGTGCTAAATAATCATATATAAAACTATACATAAATAGTTTAGCTAATTCTAATATAGTGAAACCAATGAAATTAAACTTATCATGTTTTACAATGCTTCTTCTTAGATGAACAGCACAAAGTTCATCACTGAATCTAGTAGTTCTTTTATATGTAGGTTTCCTTGTTAAATTTTGAAATCTATCTCTATCATAAACTATTTCAATATTTTGTCTATTACGCACATTTTCTAAAGTCTTACCATAAAATGCATTATTCATTAATTTGAAGAAAACGTTTCCAAAATCATCTTTATTTCTTTTAGCTATTTTACGTTTTTCAATATTGAACTCTATATAATTTTTTAACCATTTAGATTTTCTATACTCTAGTTTTCGATGTATTTTTGTGAGAATCATTCCATGATCTAAATACCAATCTAGCATTCTTCCTTCAACTACATACTTTCCTTTATTACCTTGTGTTAACATAAGTTTTTTTGTTGGTCTGTATTTTTTCGGTATTATAGATTTTTGATAATCTGAAAAATCTTCTATATTGGGAATTTTGTTTTCTGGACAGAAAGGATAATATTTTGTTGCTTCTTTTATATAATCAGGGTATACTAAATCAACTTCATATACATAACCAAAATTATTTTCACCATCATATGTTCTTTGATAAACAAGATTATTACACCATGTCATTTCACCTGTTGGTAATTCTTGTATCATGCAAGAAGAATATAAGCTATTAAAATCATAATATAATAAATAGTTTTCTCTCATGAATTCATCAATTGCATTTTCACGTTCTACTCCTTCTCGTTTCGTTCGAAAAATTTCTAATATTTTTTCTTTTTCTTCTGGAGATAAAGGTTTCATTATTCCATATTCTTGTGGATTTACTTTCTTATTATAACATTTAACATATCTATTACCTAAAACTGATGAAACTCCACCTCTAATTCCAGATTCAAAAAATAATAATTTATCATATGTATTTTCTTTATAATGTTTAAGTTTAACATTTGTATGTTTTAATCCTGCTAACCATGTTAAACCTGGTGTAGAATAACAATAACATGGATCTATTCCGTAATATTCTAAACACATGTCACGAAAGTTTTCGAAAAGATCAGCTAGTATTAATACATCTATCTGTAGATATTTCATTGTATAATCATACATTGTTTTACAATTTAACTCTCTCCAATTCTTTTCAGCTTCTGCATAGTCTTCGTCTGATAATTGTGATTGTTTTAATGTTGATTTAAATTTATTTATTGGAGGAAGTTGTTCTTCTTCCATAATTTTATTCACAGAATTAAAATCAGTCTTCGACTGTGAACCACAGGTTTTATCTCCAGTTATATCAGTCTTCGACTGTGAGCCGCAGGCTATATACTCATACGGAAATATTCCTTTTAAAGGTTTTAAATTATATTTATTTAATATTTTACATTGTTCAGGTTTCAAAGTTTTTCACATAACATCTAATGAATAAGGAGTAAAAAATCTAAATGCATCTAAAATTCTAATACAACCTAATTGCATTGAAAAATATTCTTCTTCTTGTTTACATAGTACATTTATTTTTTGTTGTTGTAATTTTTCAGATGAAAATAAATCTTTCATTACTAGATGGAAATCATATTTAGAACCATTATAGAAATATAAAGGAACAAAGTTATATTTAAATTTGTTAGCATTAAGATTACAAGAATTATGTGCTGCACCTCTATATAATCCATTTAGATGATCATGATCTTTTACTTTATCAATTTACCTCTGCCAGTTTTATATTTATTTGTAAAACCTTTTCCACAGTAATAACAATTTATTTCATCATAAAATTCTTTTCTTTCTTCATCCGTTAATGGTATCATTGGTTTATTTGTTTCAAGCAATTGTGAAAAACGTCCTTGTAATTCTTCTACTTTCTTTGTAAACATTTCTGAACTGTCTTCACCATAGTATTGTAAATATTCTGATTTAAATAATTCAGGATAATTCGAATGAATGTACATTCCCCAACATAATGGTTTTTGTTCAAATAAATATTTTTCTTTACTTTGTTCAGTTGAACTTTTTCCAGGTGCACTTCTTTCAGGCGCACTTTTTTCAGAATTATAATTTTCAGAATTATAATTTTCAGAATTATAATTTTCAGAATCGGGTGAAGCCCTGGAACTTTCCGTTCGATTTTGTGTCATATTAACATTATATGCTTCAAAATCACAATAAATAGTAAAGGGTACTTTATTTTTAAAATACCATTTATTATATTCTAAATAATCATCTTTTGGAAAAGTATTTTGAACTGCTTCGTTTTGTTGACAATTCTCCAAATGTCTATTCATTTCTTCTAAAGTTCTAAAACTTGTCATACATTGAAGACAAGGAAAATTTTTATTATCTGAAGTTTTTGTAAATATAGAAACATCTTTACACAATATAAAATGACCCTGATAATATAATATATTCGCTTGTGCTGGTTGTTTTGACTGTTCTAGTTTTTCAAATTCATCTTTATATATTTCATGTGTTTCATTAATTTCTTTTGTAAGATTAAATGTATTTTGATAATAATTTTGATTTAATATTTGTAGCTGATAAATATATTCTTTATCATATTGTTCTTTATATTGTTGTAGACATTTTTTTAAAGATTCATTTATTTTTTGTTTGGTTTCATTTTCTTCATTATTTAATTCTTTATTATTTTCTTCATTTAATTTTTGAATTGTTTCTATCTTATTTTGATATTTATGGTGATATTCTTGTAGTAACATTTTTGTTTGTTGTTGATAATCTATTTTACATTTTTGTAAACTTTTATTTAAATTTTCTAATTTTTGTTGGTATTCTGAAGATAAAGATGAATATTTGTAATTATAATCATCAGTACGTCCTTTATAATTATTATGATTAATCATTATTGGTGATAGTGTTTTAACAAGTTCAAATTTTTCAGTACATATTATATTTCCTTGGTAAAAAATATTATGATGCATGTAATTTCCTCTATCATTATATACTATTTCTGATTGGCATAAATTTTTATTATTCAAATAAAATTTTTTTGAATCTGAGTAAAGTGGAGTAATTTTACCAATAGAAACATAATTCACATTTAATTCAAAAACATTTACTTCAATTAAATTTTTATTCTTTTTATGAAACTTTAGTAACTTATTATAATCATATGGAAATTCATCTAAGCCATCAGAAAGATCAAATTCACTTATGTATTCTTCTTTATTGTAATGACTTAGTCTTTCTTTATGATATTTTGCAGGATGTAAATGTGCTATAATACTCCACAGAAAACAATAATCATCTTCATTTTTTATGTTGATTAATTGAGGTGAACTGAAAGGTAAAGGAACATAACTACCACCAGTATTATTTTTATATTTATCAATTACTATTTTCTTAGATATTATTTTAACAAATCTCCAACCAGATTCACGTAACTGGGCTTCAATTATACAATTTTCTAATTTAAGTATCATCGATTCAAATATGGGTTGTATATCATTTACATTATGAATTTCTTGCGAATTTGTAAAATGTCCTTGTATTATTTCTTCAGGAATTCCATCAGGTCCATTTTTTGTATAAAGTACTTCTACATTCATATAACATTTGAAAGATTTCTTAAATATATTATAAAAGTTGGTTAGAATATCAGAAAAAGTTTTATCGGTTTCATTATATTCAACCGATTCAACCGATTCATTAAATAAATATTTTATATCTGTTACGGCTTCATCAAATTCATCTATTTCGTTAAATTCATCAGTATCGCTAAATAAATATTTTATATCTGTTACGGCTTCATCTTCACTATTAAAAAATTTTTTATATTCCGAATGTGAATAATCATCAAACATTTTTTTAACTTTTATATCAGTAGGCAATGTTTCTAGATAGTTTTTATAACTATTTAATTTTAATATATTTCCTTCATCAACTCGTTCTACATTTTGTAAATGCATTTTACTTTGTAGATGAGATTGATAACTTCTTTTTGTTTGCAATTTTTTTTCACATAAGACACAATAAAATTTTTTCATTTTTTATTTTTTAAAGAAAAAATTTGTGTTTTAGTTTTTTTTTAAAAAAAAATTTTTGTTTTAATTTTTAGAGAAAAAAAATACTAATATATCTGCAAAATCGGGCGAAGCCCTAGAACCTTCGGTTTGATTATGATAAATTTGTTTAATTATTAAGTATTTCACTTACACCATTTATTAATGGTTTTATATCATTAAAAGTTTTTTTGGCTTCAACAAATGTAGATTTGGCATCAGAAAATGTAGATTTAACATCAGATATTATTGGTGTTGCTTTTCTTAAAGCGTTTCTAACATCATTTATTGCAATTTTTAAATAGTTTAATGTTTCATTATCTTGTAATCTTTTTGGTATTGGTATACCAAATTTTGCATTTAAATAATGATCAAAATAAAAATAAAATGTATCAGGAATAATTTTTAGTGGTACTTTTGCTTCAGACTCTAAAAAGATAATTATTTGTTCTATAACTTGATTTGATAAATGTTTTGTATTTGCATACATTCTAATATCAAAATCTTGAGAGTTATTATAGATTTCATGTTCGGTATCTACTAATATATTTAAATCTTTATCATATACTTGCATATGTTCACTTATGGTGTCAACACGTATTATTCCATATTTATGATGTGTATAATATGATAAAGGCATATTCATTTTATAATTTTTATTAATATCATTAAAGAATGCTGCATTATTTTGTGTAGTTGTAAAAAATGTTTGAATGTTTTCTCTAATCTTATTATCTACATCACAAGCTTTATGAGCTAATACAACTATTTGAATATTTTGATGTCTTCCTTTTGTAAATATTTCTGACATATTTTTTTGTTTTGATAAACTTGCAACATCATCTAAAATTAATAAAGATTTATTTTCAGGTGTACCAGCAAAACTTTCCATATCTTGTAACTCATCTAATTGTTTATCATTATAGACGTTTGTAAAAGTTGGCCATTCAGAAGTATGCATACAAAAAATATGTACTTTTGTTTCGTCCTTATAATATTGGTTTATATATTTTTTAATAAACGTAGTCTTACCACTTCCAGTTTTACCGTAAACAATGAAATGTAAATTTTCTTGATACATTTTACCTTGTTTAATATTTTTATTATTAGTTTTATCCTTAATCTTATCTTCCTCAGTCTTCCATCCTTCAAAAGTTTTTTTTTCTTGATTATAAAAAATTATTCTCTTTTGTTCCTCTGTTAGAAAGTAACCCCATTGATTTCCAATACATATAACAAGATGATAAATAAAAAATATTAAAATACATGCTAACAATATTTTTATACAATGAAATTTTAAAAAATTCCAAAGACGTGTAAGATCTGATTGTGGTATTTTTTTATTAAGAGATGAATTAGGGGGTAGTGGCTCTAAATATTTTTTATCTATATTATTATATATATTTTTATCTATATTATTATTATATTTAGTATTATATATAGGATTTTCTACAATATTATTAATATCTATGAGATTCGGATCTTGAGGGGTTAGTGTATCTTGAAACTCAGTGTTATTCATATAATTATTTATTATTTCGTTTATTGCATTAAGAGATTTATGACGACTTAGATTACTTTTATTACTTTTATTACTTTTAATTATAACCGGTGAATATAAATCTTCCAAATTTTCGTTTTTATTCATTTAATATTTTTAAAATAAAAATTTAGGAATTATTATTTTTTAATTCCGGACTCGCATTCTTACACTCTTATGAGTGTTTTTAACCTCTGTAGAACCTCCGGAATGTGTCGGACTTTTTGTTCCTATACTCAAAAGAAGTATGTTCCGAACCTCTCCTCTCTTCCGGAATGCTTAAGAATATTTTAATAAAATAATATTTTATTCTTTATAAAAAATAATATTTTAATATATATAAGATTATTTTAGTTGAAATACAACTATTTTAGTTGAAATACAACTATTTTAGTTGAAATACAACTATTTTAGTTGAAATACAACTATTTTAGTTGAAATACAACTATTTTAGTTGAAATACAACTATTTTAGTTGAAATACTAATATAAATTATTATTTTGACATAAATTATTATTTTGACATAAATTATTATTATGTTGATTATTATGTTGATTATTATGTTGATTAAGTTTTGGACATAGTGTTACATGTCGCTGAAAATTTTTCTTTAATATAATTTTTTGACAACCTCTACATTTAACTTTTTCTTTTAAACAATCCTTACACTGATATTTACTATCATAAAACTCTGTCTTAGGTTTAGTAATTTGACAACTTGTACATTGTCTTGTAGAACTTATACAAGAATTATAATGATTAGTAATTCCTTGATTTGTAAAATATTTATTACAATTACGACATAACTGATCTTTTAATTTATCTTTTTTTTCTTTTTTAACCTCTTCTGTTTGTTCGCATAATTTTAAATGACGTGCAAAATTTTTTGATGTTATATTTTTATTACATCCGGAACATATTTTTTTGTTATTACTTTCAACAAATTGATTTTTATCAATATAATTATTTTGTGCTACATTATTATTTTGAACAAAAGGATTATTTTGAACAAAAGGATTATTTTGTGCTACATTATTATTTTGTGCTAAATAATTATTATTATTTTGCCTAGGTGTATTTATTCTAGCAGTATTTTGCCTAGGTGTATTTATTCTAGCAGTATAAAGATTTTGTTCTTTATCTGTAATAAATAAATGCTTTAATCTTTGTAATGGTTGCTCTGATTGAATATTATTATACTGAATACTATTATTAGGTTGAATATTATTCTGAATATTATTAGGTTGAATATTATTAGGTTGTATATTATTAGGTTGTAATTGATTCATATGCATACCACATGGTGTGTTTTTCATATGAGAATATAATAGTGTTTGATTTAAAAAACGCATATTGCAAACTTGACAAATTTGAGTCATTTCCATTTTTTTATTTTTATTAGGAAAAATTTTATTTTTTATAATTTATGTATTTTTATAATTTATGTATTTTTATAATTTATGTATTTTTATAATATATGTATTTTTATAATTTATGTATTTTTATAATTTATGTATTTTTTATAATCAGAAAAAATTTTATTTTTATTGTTTAAAAATGATGTTACCAAATGTTGGTGGAGGTGCATATATCCCGAATAATCGTGAATTAGAAATAGAGATAGAAAATTATATCATGAAAACTGGAGACGTTTTATCTGGTCCATTGCATCTTTCTATTCTTCCACAACAAAATACAGAGTTAACAAATAAACAATATGTTGATACGCAAATCAATGAATTAAAAGAAAAATATATAAACGATGTTTTGGTTCCGCTGATGAACGAATTAAAGTTGCTTAAACTTAATGACAAATCATTAAACGAAAAATTATTAAAACTTGATAAAAAGGATAGAGAGCTAGAAGCAGATATAGCAAAACTTTTGAAAAAGATTTCAGAACAATCAAAAATTTTAATATTACTTTCTTTAAATTTAAAATCTGCAGTCATTAAAAATAAACATCAGATAAAAATGTTAAAAGAACAATTAGAAGATGAAATAGAAAAACTACCTGAAAGAATTAAAAAAAATTTAAAACAGTTACAAACTACATTCCAAAAAAGTGTTGATGAATTGAGTTCTAAAATTACTCAACAAATGAAAAAGATGAATAGAATAATAAATGAAGTAAACTCACTTAATGAAAAAGTTGATAAAATGAAAACTCTTAAAATCAATTTAGAAAATGAATTAAAGAAAAATTTACAAGAAAACTCTAAAGAAAATAAAGAACAGTTAGATGCTGTTAAAAGACAATTAGATGTTCTTAAAATTAAGTTAAATGCTCTTAAAACGGCGTTGAAGATTAATCAGCAGAAAATGCAAGTTAATAGAAGAGAAATTAAAGTACATCACACGCTGCTTGACGCAATAGATAAAGTGCAACAGGCAATTAATAAAGTTATCTCGAAGTTGTTGTCCATTCACAAACGTAAATCTTAAACGAGTATTGTAAATATTAATTTAAATATTTTTTACCTATAAAAAATATAAATATAATTTAAAAAATACAAAAATATAAATATAATTTTAAAAATAAAAAAGTATAAATATATGAAAGTATATAAAAGTATATAATTTTAAAAATGGATAAAATTAGAGCTAATAATTTTAAAAGAATAAAACAATTAGAAGAGTTAATAAAAGAAAGAAATATTATGAAAGAAAATCATAGAATAAAAAGAATGATTGATGCAGGTTTGGTTCCTGATAAAGTTAAACCAAAAACGCAATCTGCAAAAGTTAAGAACAAAAAATAAACATTTTTTTTATAATGGACATCGGTTCATGGGTCAACGGAGATGTCTTCCAGGGCTTCGCGCTTCACCCGTATTTATATTTTTCCCAAAAAGTCAAATTTATTCCTAAAAAATGCCTATAATTTATAAACACAATCTTAAACATTTTGCTTCAAATCAAAAAATTTCTCATGAACCACGTATGAATCCTGTTTATCATTATGACAGTGTAGAAACTGTCGGAACACAAAAGTTCCTAGGCACCGCAGGTGCCGTCCAAAAAGAAGGGGATGGCATCTTTTCTGGTATTGGTAGTATCGTTAACTTAATTAAAAATAATAAAGATTTGATTACATCTGCTGCAAAAGGAGCAGCTGCTATAGGTAGTACAGCTAGTGCAATATCAAATGCTGTTAAATCACAAAACGAATTAAAACAACTAGAAGCTATTCGTAAACTCAAGAATGATTCTGAAGAACTAAAAAAATTAAAAAAACTTTCAGATGAAACAAAAAACAAAATTGCTAACATAGCTGTTGGGGAAACCTTGAGGAGCGGAGCTCCGTCTGATAGTAAACATAATGAAAAAACAATTGAAGAAATAAGAGGTAATGGCGTGAGCAGCAACCTTCTGTCTAACCAGCAAAGCTGTAGCGGAGCTGGTCTAGCAAAATTATAAAATTATATTTAGTAAAATTCTAAAATTATATTTAGCAAAATTCTAAAATTATATTTTAGTAAAAATTTTTTTCTATCTGTGAGAAAAACAAAAAGTCAAATTATTTTTTATAAAAATGTCTTCGCTTATCGAAAATAAATTTAGATTAGATGATCCTCCGTTCACCAGTTACAATCAAAAAAAGAATGACTATATAAGAATTGCTATGAATCCCGGATCTTCCAGTAGAGTAAACACTGGACGAGATTTAATCTTTGAAGTTGATAATCAGCAGAGTTATTTATATTTACCTGATTCATTTTTACACTGCGAATATTCTTTATATAGTGATGCTAATTTTACAACACCATTACCAGATACCGATAATATTACACTAGAGAATAATTTTTTCCCAAGTTTATTTACACAAATGCGTTTAGATGTTGCAACTCAAAATATAGAAACAATAAGTGATTCCCCAGGTGTAATTGATACAATGCTTAGATTTGTAATAATTGGTGAAAATAATAAAAAGTATAAAGTCGAAGGTTGGTTTCCTGATACTAATGATGGTATAATTATTGATGATTTAACTCACGCTGGAACAGATGCCGCAGGAATTGCGAAAGATGTAGAAAATATTGCAAAACATTTAAATAAAACAAATAATGAAGCATATAAAGAAAGACGTGAATTTAACAAAAAAAGTAAACAGACAGTAAATTGGTCATTGTCTCCATTATTCGGTTATTTAGATTATGATAAAATATCATATCAATTAAAATTTAAATTAATAATTCATCGTACAGCAAATAATGAATTAATCTTTTTTGGTAAGACTGGGAAAAAAGCATATTTAAAAATTGATAGACTTGAATGGTGGATTAAGCATATTACTCCTAGTTTAGAGGTTGAAACAGCTATTGCAAAAAGATTAAATACTAACAAACCAATTCCAGTTAATTTTCTAAAGAGAACTGCTAGTTCAGTAACTTTTTCCGAACAAAGATTTAACTGGCATTTTACTAGAACTGCGAATACTCCAAGATATTTATTACTAACATTTCAAAGAAATAATTATCCAAGTTTTGATAAGAACAATAATATCTTCCATATTAATACAATTCGAAGTTTACAAGTTTCATTAAATCAAACTCGATATCCAATTGATCCATTAAGATTCGATGATACCAATAATCAATTTATGGAAGGATATGATTCTTATAGAAATCTTTGTATAGAATTTGGAGTTGAACCACAATTAACTCCTGGAGATTGGAGACATTTATATCCAATTTTCTGTTTCGATTTAAGTGCACAATCTGAAGATATTATTAAAAATGGTTGTGATGTAACAATTAATATTGAAAAGAAAGATTCCACAACTTCATTGATGGCTTATGGTTTATTGCTAGAAGATGCAAAATATTCTATTGAAATTCTTAATGGAAAGATGGTTAGGATCGGCTAAAGCGCTAAAGCCAGAGGAGCTTTGCTCCGATAGGTTAATTAAAATTTTTTTCATAACAAGAATAGATTAAAATTTTTGTTAACTTAAAAATTCTTAACTTAAAAATTTTTTCATAACTAGAATAGATTAAAAAAATTCTTAACTTAAAATTTTTTCATAACTAGAATAGATTTAAATTTTTGATAACTTAAAATTTTTTATTAAAAATGTCGCAAGCGAAAAGTAATATTAATAATAAAACTGTTGAATTAAAATTACGTAATATTGTTGACAAAAATACCCCTAAAACTATTACGATTAACAAAAAAAAGTATTACATAAGTAAACCAATGATAGAGAATATTCAATTACAAGAAGAAAAGAATGGTGGGATTCTTCCATTAATTCCACTAATAATAGGTGGCATAGCTGCAGCAGGAAGTGTTGCAGGTGGGACAGCTGGTATTGTCCAAGCAGTAAATAAAAATAAATCAGAGAAGGCAGCATTAGAAGAACAAAAACGTCATAACAGAGAGTTAGAGAAAGTTGCTAGGGGTGAAGGGACATCGGTTCATGGGTCAACGGAGATGTCTTCCAGGGCTTCGCCCGAAGGAAAAGGAGTAGTAGATAATTTTATTAGTAAATTAAAATTAGTTGATGAAGGAAAACGAGTTCTTAAAAATATTCTCCACAATGTTGATGATTTAATTGAAATTAAAGAAACTAAGGATGGTTCTGGAATATATCTAAGTCCTAGTATGATTCGGTAATAACCTCAGGACCTTTGGTCCATAAGGTAAAACTTTTATTTTATCTTTTAAATTTTTTTTATCTTTTAAAATGAATTCTACAAATTCCGAAAATTTAACTAAATTAAAAATTTCTAATTTAGATTTATTGAATTATCTATTAAACAAAAATAAAAACTCAAACTGTCAGCATATTGGAGGTGACAAGAACAAAGTTCCATACCACTTCGGTGGTGATATACAAAAAACATTAGAAAACTTTCCTGGATTTATTTGGAGTAAATATTCGAAAGAAAAACATCTTCCTGGTCATTCATATACTGGTCCAGGAACTCGATTAGATATAAGACTAGATGAGAATAATAATCCGAAACCAGGTGAAGAACCAATAAATAGAGTAGATGCCGCCGCTTACAGGCATGATTTAGCTTATCGAAATCATGATCTAAGTTCTCGTCATGCAGCTGATAAGAAGATGATTCAAGAATTAGATAGTATTCAGAATCCTACATTTAGAGAAAAAATTGAAAGAATGTTTGTTAAGAAAGCTTTACAAGCTAAAATATTATTCGGTCAGGGTTTAAATGAAAATCATAATTCAGACGTTTATGCATCTGAAATTCATAAAGAATATAGAAAGCCTAAATATTTATTAAAAGTAAAAGTATTTAATAAAGATGATATTTGGAGTGCTGATCTTATTCATATGCCGAATGAAAGGGACCGAACCGAAGGTTCTAAGACAAAGTCTGACTACAAATACGCATTGACAGTTATAGATTTATATACACGATACGCTTGGGTAAAACCTTTAAAAAATAAAAGTGGTCTATCAGTTAAATATGCGTTTGAAGAAATCTTTAAAGAAAGTAATAGAAAGCCAAGGAAATTGTTTGTTGATAAAGGGTCGGAATTTTATAACCCAAACGTTCAGCCACTATTTGAAACTGTTTATTCAACTGAAAACGCAGGAAAAGCTATAGTGATAGAAAGATTCAATCGGACGTTAAAAAATAAAATTTTCAAGAAATTTACTCAGCAAGGAAATCAGAAATGGTTAAAAATATTACCAGGAATTGTAGAGCAGTACAATAATAAAGTTCATTCAGGTATTGAAGAAACCCCAAAGAATGCTTCTGACGACCCTGATTTAATACGAAAGAAAATATTCGAGAATAATTATTCGAATGAGAGTAATCCGAATTTGCAGAAACTTAAGCCGAAATTTAAAATTGGAGATAGAGTTAGAATATTTAAATATAAGAACAAATTTAGAAAAAGGCTTTGTTGGCTATTGGACTAAAGAAATATTTGAAGTTTGCAAAATAAATCAAAGTTATCCGATTACTTATGAAATTAAAGATTTAGATAATGAGGATATCAGAGGCCGTTTTTATCAAAATGAATTACAGAAAACAGAGCTTTAACCTTTAGGTGGCGCTTTAGCTAGCTTCGCTTGAGTTATAGATTGTTTAACTCTAACATAATATCTAGAAATGGTACTCCTTCCTGTAATTTAAATAAAACATAAAGACATAATTGTCCACAATAAGTTGTTCCCGGTTTTTGAATTTGAAACGTATTGTATGTTCCCGTTCCAAGTAATTCTTTTACTTCATTTGTAGGGGGCAAACCGTATGAATCAAAATAATACTTTTGCTGATGATTTTTAACGCCTGCTGACCAATGTACGCCGTTTTGGTCTGAAGTGTGAAGATTCGTTATGAAATTTACAGTTATTGATGGAACTTTGTTCCGGGAACTGAAGGTTCCTGATGGCCTATTTTTTAGGAATTGTAATTCATCCCTCATCAATATGTGAAAATTCTTTATTCCTAATCGATTAGCAATCTTATTTAAATCGAAATTCGTTGTTGTCTGTGTTCCATATAATTTAAAAAACTCATTTATGTTGCTCATTTTATAATAAAAAAATTTCTTAAGGGACCCCTAGAAGACAGAAGGGAGGGGGTATTGATTTAAAACTGTTCTCTAATGATGTCTTTCCTTACTACTTATTCGATTTTGAAATGATTATATTACAATTATCGGAGCGAAGCTCCTCTGGCTTTAGCCGATTCTAATCTATATTGTTTTATATATTTCAATTTTCTTCATGAACTTCATTTGTAAAATATGTTTCATCGTTAAAATGATTGTTTAAAATTGCCATAACAACTATCCCGCATGTCGCCGTCTATGCGTTCTAAATTTAGAAGAAGAATTTTATTGTCATTTGCTTTTATTGTCAATGCACTCTTATGTGCTTAATCTATTCATGTCTTCACAATGGGAAGTACTTTACTACCCGTATGTGTTTGGCAAACGCTAAATGAATTTTGCAAATCGATTTCTAAAACTGAATTTGAAAATAGACTTTGCAAATGGATTTTGAAAATAGATTTTGAAAACAGATTCTGAAAATAATTTACGTAGGGGTAAATTGAAATGTCAAAACTTTACGCACGCGTAAGTTGAAATGTCAAAAGTTTACCGATGGGTAAATTGAAATGACAAATGATTGCGCTGTTCAACATAATTTTAGGGAAAAGCTGCTAGATGTTTCTCTCTCTTCAATCTCTGTCTCTCTCTTCAATTATCAGCCAGTGTACGGGTTCATTGAATAATTTTGAGTTTATGAGTTACAATGATCTTCTACTTCACACAATTAGTACTTTAAATAATGTTGAGCATACAATAACGAAGAATGACTAAGTAATAATTGCGTCTTCTTAATTTATCATAGTGCTCTAATCTTAATAATAATTGAGAACCATTTCACCTGTTTTTAATTGAGATAACGAAGGATATATTCTTGAGGTTCCTTCCATTTCTGAAGTTCCTTCCACTTTTGTTTCATCCATTTTTAAAGAAATATTTTTAACGGCGAAGCCCTGAACCTTCGGTTCGCTAGTCACATGATATATTTTAAAAACCTGAAAGATGGATAAAATTCATGAATTTGAGATTCTTAACTTTTCTGATTTTTTCGGTGTCCGGGTTTTCGGTGTCCTAGAACGGTCATGATTTAAACAATGAAAAATGTCATAATCACAAATTTGAGATACTCAACTTTTATAATTTTTGGTGTCCTAGAACGGTCATGATTTTGGGAGCAAAATGTCATAATCACAAATTTGAGATTTTGAAAAATTTGAAAAATTGGGTATTTTTAAAAACACCCAAATCGGAGCGAAGCTCCTCTGGCTTTAGCCGATTTATGAATTTAGGTCTTCATAACCTGAAAAAGGGTTCAAATTCATGAATTTATGTTGTTTTTAAAAATACCATTTTTTGAAAAAATGGTACTTTTTGAATAGACTAAATTCATGAATTTAGGTCTTAAAAACCTGAAAAAGGGACTAAATTCATAAATTTATGTCGTTTTTAAAAGTACTATTTTTTTGATATTATGGTGTCCTGGAACGGTCTTTTATCCATTACTCACCGTTATCCAAAAACCCGTTCAACGGATCCAGGATAACCAGCATAGATAGAACCTGAATTTGAAGTCGGAGCCGGAGCCGGAGCCGAGCCGGAGCCTTTTACATCAGTGTCGTGGAGCCGGAGCCGGAGCCGATGAGATAACGCATCGGCTCCACAGCCCTGCTATACGGTAGTCGCCCACTCGCCTACTCAACAA
>CAJQUW010001856.1:0-56472 GCA_907163375.1 Prostheceraeus crozeri
GGATATTTGAGTTGCTCTTTTGGTCGCTATTCCACAAATTGAAACTGCGGCAACATTCTCAATGAATTACACATGACAGCTTTTCCGTTCTCTAAGGAAAGAGCATGATGATATGTTTTGATAGCTTTTGTCATATTCTATGTATGATAGACTTGCACTTTAAAATGGCTTAATTAGGCAAGTCTACCTATATGTCTTTATGGTTCTTCTTAATAGTAACAACATTTTTAGTAAAATAGACATCTTTCTGTTCTCTTTCTCTCATACACACGCACTGTATCGCTTTCATAGATGAAGATCTCACTATTTTCGATTATCATTCAATTTAAATTTTTAGCGAACCCTTTATTGGAGGCATTCGGTAATGCGAAAACGATGCGCAATAACAACAGCAGTCGATTTGGAAAATTCGTGGAAATTCATTTCGATAATAAGTCATTGGTTGTTGGTGGATACATTTCACATTATCTTCTGGAAAAGTCACGAATTTGCGTGCAATCCATGAAAGAGCGCAATTATCACATCTTCTACCGACTTTGTGCTGGTGCACCAGATGATTTGAAGCAACGATTAAAGTTGAGACCGCCAGATCAGTTTCATGTAAGTTAGAAACATTCTTTATGCATTGACATCATTTGGGAAGCAATTTCCCATTGCATGTGTGTTCTGATACACTTTGTATGTGTACCATTCGTAAATGAAACGTTTATTACTATAATTAGTCATTTCAAATGAATTGAACTTGCATACGTACTCACTAAACACTGGTGCTGTTTGATAATGCAGTCGACGTTAGTTACGTGAAGTTTGTTGTGTATGGTTTTAGTGATATTATCTCGCCATTGATAGCACAATAGAAAACTCAGACTGAACCGGCAAAGTTAAATATGCATTTCTAGACTTGAAGTATCCGCTTTTGACATTTGATGGTATTATAATGCAATCATTCGTCAAATTTCATGCATTTTCACTAAATTTCAGTAATGTAGAAAATTAGTAAACTCAAATGTTGAAGGTATTGGTTCATTGCTTGATAACAAACACATCCAAAAATTTAAGGTATGTCAATGCTACGTAGTTCTACTTTGCACGAACTAATTCATGAAGCGTTTTTGCCGTACACTCGACATACGGAACCTGAATAGTTCATGCACCAGTTTTTATTGCTGTAGAAATAAAGAAGCTGCTATCTGATCCTTTAATATTTTGAATTGTCAGATACATGAATAGAAATGACTCTTTAGACGCAAAACGTATGATTATTTATAACAAAAGAAGTAGACGTATAATTGTATTATTTTCATTTTCTGAAAGTTTCTTTCGGTAGAATGGTTATATCGATAATTCCATCTTGCAGCCTCCCGAACTTGGCCTTTATGAACCATGATTTATAAAAGTTTTAAATGGATGGAAAACATGGCGATAGCCTAGATATATTGTGCGCAATTTAGCTATGGTAAAATTTCGAAAAAAAAGAGGAGGCAACAATGTATCTCCTAATGATGATATTTATATCGATTCATGTGAAAGATATTTCAGAAATCTCAGCCAATATCTCCATCTGCATTAATAACATTGCAGCCCACTGTTGCTGGCTACATTGCTGACTTGTCCATTTCAATTGCGCACAATAGTATTAACATGGATTTTGTTTATTCGTTCAGTTTTAACTGAAAATCATGGGTGTGTTAGTTCTACATAAGATTTCCCAAACTGAAAGTTTTTGTTCGCTAGTTATCAATAAAACAGCTTTACCAGCATCTTTGAGAGTTGCAAAACTTATCTTAGTGAAAGTATGAAAAATAGTCTATATTATATTTCTTTCGTAGTTAGGGCATGCGCATCTTTTGTTTATTGAAGTTGCAGGTTATATAAAACAAAGCAAAATAAAGTCTCACAAGTGTTTTCAAGATTCTTCCCACCAAATGCATTATAAACTCAGTATTTGTATAACTATTTACTTTGATAAACTGAAACGCCAAATTAATTTGAAGCAGGATTAAGTCTCGGTCATATTTTCACATCAATTAAATGCTATCATCTGGATGTCATCACTTTCACGATCACAGCTTCATAAAGTTGTCACTCATGTACAGCGGACGCAGTCTAGGTCAAGTTTTCCCTGATTATTATTCCCACCATCACGTTATCACCCATTCATGCTTTTGATGTCGTTTTTATGTATAGGATTATGCGATTGTCTTTTTATAGTATCTCAACCGTGGAAATACTCAATACTTTATTACCAAAGGTAATGAAGCCAGCGTAAAGGATGACAGAAAAAGCAAACAAGTAAGTTGTAGAGTGCTTGATAGGAGCTTATTATGATAATTTTGGTGAGCGTTGAATCTAATATTAAACTCTTTTTCTTCATTCATTTAATTCTATTATTGTGAATTATAACATTGCATCGAAAAACACCGCCCTCGTTCACCATACAAAATTTCGTTTGATTCAAGACGCAGTCCTTGAATATACGGCGCACCATATTCCTTGTACACAGCCTGTAGAGATCCTCCAGCTATCCGTTTGCCGTGATCTTGGATATGAATTACTCATATCTTTTAGTAGAGTCTTTCGTTCTTTCCTTGATGTGCCAAGTCATTAATGTGTGAGCAGATCTCATTGGTTGCAATCATAGATAGGCTGCAATTTACAATCAGCTCTATCTATGCTCCGTAGACTGGAGCTGAAGAAGCGATCGCTCCCAATGAGAGGTGACTTAGCCTATGCAGAAAGTGCATGCTGTGCAATCAGAACAACGAATTAAACGTTATTGCCAGACGAAATGGTTGTGTCGCGAAAGTGCTTCAGAATTTATTCCACCCACCTGAAGATAGTGGTCGCTTTCATTGTATATATGTGGCAAATATCAGCTGTTCATGAAAAGATTTCTCGTAATTAACCAATAGATTTTTTGGTGATAGCTCCTATCCTTACACATAGCTTCTTGATGTTTGCCTTGGCGGTGTTTATTCGAAGCAATTCATCAGCATGTACGTCATATTTATTGATGGCTTGATACTTTCGGTTAATGTCAGATATGATAAGATGAAGTAAAGCAGACAATTCCCAAGGCTTTCAAAGCGAGAGAATTTTTTATGACGCAATGAATGAAGCTGAGACCTAGAAACTTCAGTAGATTGTACTTCTATGCTTTCCAATTATTTTATCTAATACGGTATCAATTTTCATGGCAAAATGTCACAGTCCACATCCTACTCGGATAAATTTTAGTAATGTATAGAGTTATTTCAGTATTGATGTACGAGTAATTTTGCTGATTAAATCAGCTCAAAACATTTAATGATGACTGACAACAGTACAAATTTATGATTTCAGCTTGGTGTTACCTTCTTTTCAAACATTAAGCTTTAAGCAGTCTTAATTCAACGTAATACTTTAGCATGTTGCAGAGATCAATGTATTTACCAGGGAAAGGAAGTTCCTGTGATATACTCATATTCCTCATTTTCTTATGCAGGCTGTGTCTGTCAATAATTTTGCTCAGTAATAATCTCACCAAGGAAACCAATTTCTAAGCATGTGCGAGTGAGTGCATATACAGTTGTATATTCCAGGTGGTTTTATAATGAGAGAAAATGCACAATTTCTAGTAGAAATGTGATGTTGAAAATGTCTCGCAATATCAGACTTTGACGGATAATCTGTGATAGCGTCGAAAGTTAACAATCTCTACAAATTCTATTATAGTGTAGGATATAATGAGCAAAATGATGTATCACAGTTATAGTCATTTGATTAATTATTAGATAAATGTCTGATATTTTCACTTTCTATCCATAACATCAGAATTTATGATTTCTGATCGTTGCCTTGGTAATTGACTCTTTTCATTTCATTTATTTTGACAATGTCATGTACCATTTTCATGAATGTTGTCCCTCAAAATATTCATTTTTATTTTCTATAGAACAATACATTTTCAGATAATAAATGATTGATTCCCCCCAGACTTTATTGTGACTGATGACAACATACCGCTGCTAATCTGTTATTGTAGCTTTCATTGAGAATTGACGGAGGTCATTTTTCGCTGCCCTCTGAAAGTAAATGCTGTCGATTGTAAGCCATCCGCATAGTCAGCTGCCGTTGCTTTGATCTACTACTTTTCGTCATCATGCGTTTTCGACAGAACCTGACTTGTCGAGTAGGTTCATCATAAGTTTCAAGTATGTATGAACTCCTACATGTACATTGGAATTGTCATCACACACACTAATCAAATCATAGGAATATTACAATTTCTATGCAGAGATGAAGAAAAAGAGTTATTGACTGAGTTTTTATCGCGGAATTGTTTTAATTTCTATATTCGTTTTCCTCTTTTTCTTTAATTCTGTAGATTTGTTTTCAGCACCGTTGTGATTTACAAATCAGGTGATTCTAAATTTGAGATTTTGCTTTTAGTCATGCGTTGTACTATTTTGTTGATTTGTCGTTGTATAAATGTTACTATGTTGTATGTTACTTTGATTGATTAAACTCATTACTAATGGTATTGGATACGTGACAAATATTTCCTGCATGTTAGTATTAGATTTGATCTTTATCAGCTGTAGCCTAATCTGATGACATTGAAATGTGTACCAAATACTGTCTTTGCTGAGTATGTCACGGATCAATAATCGTACTATTGCAACTTTGCATATACAGTAGAATTCGCATATATCGGCGCCTCAAGGGACAGACGAAAATCGCCGAATAACGCGAACCGCCGATATATGCGAACTCCCTGAATTTTGAAGTTTTGTGAAATCTACACGAGCTCTGAGATCATGCCATGCACCATACAATGCATATACGTGTATTGAATCATGAATCATTGCGTTGCTATACTTAAATACATGTACATATTGACTTATTGTCCAACATGTACAGTACATGTACATGTAATTGTGTCTATGTATTCAAGAGATATCTAAAAATTGTGCCTTTCTGAACTGATGCTTGCAACGTAAGTATCGCAAACCGGATGTCACTATGCTTGTCAAAAACTGAGTATGCTTTTTGAATCAAGAAGATTGAAAAGGCAAAACTATTCTAGTGTATTCTAGGCAAAACACATCGCTTGAGGATTTCCAGGAAATCCGCCGTTATAAACGAATTTTTTCTGTCAGGGACAGCGAAAATGCGCCGATATAGGCGAATCGCCGATATAGCCGAAGCCGATATAAGCGAACTCGATTATTTGGAAAGGATAGGAAATTCTGCCGGAAAAAAAACCGCCGATATAGCCGAAGCCGATATATGCGAATTCTACTGTACTATGAGATAAAATGTGGTATTGCAAAACAGTGTGATTCTTTCTTGAAATCATCGAATTAATTGCTTAATGCAGTAGTTTATTACTTCACTATATATCACATTCTCATTTACTGATTAATTGCTGAGCATCTGAGTATAATTAATTCATTCATATTCATCTAACTCTTTGGTTATACAAGTAAGTGCTAGAAACTAACATGTGTCTACCATGCGTCAATATCACATGCGTTTTATTCGATTAATGTTTGAATGAATCAAACTTCTTTTTCAAAATCAATTGGATTTTGCGTTACTATTCTACTTATGATACTTTGCTCAACAATAAATTCCACAAACGGAAATCCGCAAATTTCCTTGAAATTAGAATGCTGAGTAGTTGGCGGTAACAATTACATGTAATTATTCAATGGATACAATATCCAATTATCAAAAACAACTATTCATATATTTTTAAGGAAAGAGATTTACCATTAACCTGCACAATGCAAATGTCAGATTTGCGACGTCTTTTGTATCTAATCAAGCAACATTGAAGCGTGTTTACAAGGCTGCAACCAATGAATGAGCATAATAAGTTCATACATATGCTGATAATGACAACAACGATTAACAAAACCAGGGAAACAATAGCGATGATCAAAAGCAACTATTCAAATACTTCTAAGAAAAGAGATTAAATGTTAAGACCTAGGGTTTGATTTTATCTAGGATCCTTATCATTTACAAAACATCAGCCGTACAAGTTTCCAATTCGCTACGTTGTGTATTTATCAGAAAACAATAACTGATGCAGGATGAGTTACCTCCTATGTGTTCTTTTATTCTTTGATGTAATCTGCGCTTTGTTTGTCCCAAGTATTGCGCATCAGGATCAACCCGACATTCAAAATTATATTCAATATTATATTCAAAATAAATCGAAGAATGTATCCGTCATCATTTTATACTCTGAACGTGTCTACGTCATCCGTCTTCTTAGAAACACTCACAAAACGGACCATGAAAGCGTATCAACATTAAAGTTTCCGTCAAATTTTTGTGTCTCCGCCAAACATTCAAGTCTGCGTTAAGACGTATGATGAAAACCTAGGAACTATGAACCGGCCTTTATACGCAATGCATGATCAGCTTAATTACTTTATCTATCAGCTAAAGTTCCGTCCTGTTTTACAAGTGTTGAATAATAATGTTGTTACATCATGGTCCTATTTCCAAAATAATTCAATAAGTTTGCGTCGGAATTTGATGGATGTTATATCTACAAACGGAAGTATCAAAAACTTGGTATCCCCCCATTTATCTTTATTCGTTGCTTTTTTATTTGTACTATGTTTTGTTTCCAGGAATTGTTTTATTAACGAATCAATAAAATCAATGGGCTACTAATTTCATAATAGAATTTTTGTGATAATATTTTATCTATATGTCAAACAGTTTTCAGCTTGAGCATTCATTATACGAGTGCATGAGCGTATAATGTATGCTCAAGCTGGAACTCTTGGACATAGAGATAAGAAATGTCACAAAAATTCTATTTTCGGATAAATGCAGAGGCTGCAGCGAATTTGAAACTCGTAAAGTAGAAGCTTTGTTAATAAGTAGCAAAACTCCTAGATTAAATCAAACCCTACGTCTTAGTGGTAAATCTCTTTTCTTAAAGGATTCGAATAGTTATTTTTCATCATTGTTATTGCTTTCCAGGTGATCGTTGTTGTCATTATCAGCTGATGAAGCTGCTATGCTTAAGCGAGAAACAACTATTAATGTCATTAGTGAAGCTTGTGCGTATGTTAAGGTAATAATTTATAACAGACACTTCGTGTACACGTGTTCTTATGTGTTGGTCTCAGCTTTCCAAACACATCGTCTTGATATTCACTTGTCAATTGCGACAAACTGAAACTTTTGGCCGAAGGACTGATTCAATCATCATTTGAATTATAAGAATTATTAGGGAGAAGGGATTTTCTTTGATTCAAACCTGAAAAGTAATGTCATTCGATTCAATGCAGAACAGCAATTGATTGTGAACATTGAGTATTACTGTAGTCTCTTCTACTGTGGGCGTGTCTGTTCTGATACTGGCTAATTTTGAATAAGGGAAAATCTTGTGTGATAAAATTGAAATTGAGATGTTCAAAATGTTGAATCATTTTGTATTTACCGTCCCCTGATATTGTGACAAATATCTGCATCCACCCAAATAGATAATATTTTGATTCAAACGCATGCATCAGGAGGAAGATGGAGAAATTCCCCTACCGCTAATTCTCGGGAAAAATAATCTGAACAGTTAACTCTTACCTTAGAGGTTATGCAGCTACATGCACTCATCTACCAAGAAGGCACTTTTTCCTTTTTTGCTGAAAGAATGCATAAATGTCTCCTCACTTATTGGGATAAGAGCGTAGGCCATGCGTCGTATCATAGAGCGTCGTATGCTCAGAACAGTTGATTGATTTGCTCAAAATAACTGCGATTCATCAATTGTTTACTTCATATATTTCACCTTAATAGTTTGTTTTCTTGGCAGGTCGCCACCAATAAAAACATATTCTCAGTGTGAGATGTTGTGTATGAGACTTTCACACAGTTGTCATTTAGATTGTCGATTAAGTTGATTTGACTTCCATGAGTTTCCACAAATAGGCAGAGCATACTTGTCACAGACCTGTGATTACTCCTCAAATTCCTCAAATTTGTTTATTACTCCTCAAATCCTCAAAAATTCCTCAAATATAGCTTAACTATGAGAAATTCCTCAAATACGACACACTACTTGCTACGTTGAATACGCTGAATGTCGTTTTCATTTCTGCAAGCTACAGGGCTGCAGATGTTCCGGTTCGTCTGGACTTATTTTGCTAAGCAGAGAAGTTGTCCGAAGTTATTGTCTGTCGAACTCACTCATTAAATGCTTTCACGTATTTAATGAGTGAAACACTGCGATCAACCTACAGAAATTGTATATTTGAACACTGCAATTTTTTACTTCTAACTTCATAATATTGCTTAGAATTCCAACAATAAAATGCACATTCAGTTATTTTCATTAATTATCTTGACCTTTGTCACAACCTTTATATGTTTCTGCGACCATATGGCTGCTAAATGCATGCCTGTACTTCTTAAAGAACTTAAGGATATCGATCTTCCATATCCATTATATGATAACATATAGGTAGCCCAGCCCACTTGGATTTCAGTGCTCTTATCAACTGAAGCGTTTGTTTCACTCACTCTCTTCCATTTTATTTCCGCTGAACATGAACACATCCGACGGGGTAAAGCGGATGGTCACTTAATTTAGTGTCTACAAGCCTCCTGGTCACTAGCGTGCGGTGGTTGGAAGCGTATGAAGCTCTGCTATCTCATCAGTCTTTTTGCTGCTACATTTTCCAGGGTCTGCCGACCGACATTTATCCTGGATGAATTATTCACGTATAGATCGTTTTCATAATTTGCTGAACACAGGTTGGTGTGAAATTAGTGCACACATTGCTTATCGTTGTATGTGAACTTAGATTAATTAAGGCATTGAACCACATAGTACTGGGTTGGTAGATTTTCATCCTGGGTCTACTGCAAGATGTGGACGTCAATATCTCGGCGCAACTTCATGCGAATAGAGGTGATAATCTTTCATTCTTTGCCTGTTTGAGGCCAACAACTCAACTAGCAAGCCTGTTCCCGACACTTGTTTTGTGTTGCATGAGAGAATTCATGTTCATTTGAATGTAGATCGGAGCGATATGATCAAACGCTAACAAGTAAGCAAAACCCACCAAAACTTATGTAGCATAAAGTAAAATTAATATATTAGTGTGTAATGTGGCGTATCCTTCATGATAAATTACTGACTTTTTTTAAGTCACAAGCATTCCGTCAACGATTTTAAGCTTTCTATACTTATGGGTTACTCTCCTCCCAAATTTGTCGAAAGTCCGTAAAAATTAATCGTCGCAAAGCCCCAGATGCATGTGGTTGAGGATATATCCTACATTCAAAAAATTACAGTATACAAATCTGACAAGCATAATTGAATTGGAGACGATAACGTGAAACAGAGCGATATCAGCAGCTTGATCTGACATTCTGTGTTCGACACATTCTATGCAGATAATACTTGAGGCAACAAATTGATTTCATAACAACGCGGGAAGTGATTATGACCAAGTCAGTATTCCTTTGCAATATACACAACTTCAAAAAGTGTGGTGTGGTCAACCCTTGGGTTACCTTCTTCGTTGTGACTTTCATGATTTGAAGTTTGGCCCAAAATCCGTGATAAAAATTTGTAGTTTTTCTTGCAATTATCATATTAGGCTCCGTTTCCATTCCTCAAATTTTTCACAAAAAATCCTCAATTTTTTTCATTGGCTAATCACAGGCCTGTTGTCAGATGTTTTTCCAATTTTGCAGTGGTAGCACTACAATACTTGTAAATATGTTATAGTCCATACTACATAACGTAACAAATGCAGCTGATGTATGTGAGTGAATACATCTGTTAATTTCTCCCATGTCTTCGCTCTACTACTGATGCTAAGTTATATGATTTTCTCAGACTCAGTTTCACATTAGTTGACAATTTTCTATCTAACTTTACTTGATATTTGAACAGATGATGGATTTTTGTCTCGTGATATTTACACATTTACGCTGCCAGGATTGATTATAAGCACAAGAGGTTGTATTAGATTGAAAAATCATAAAAGTTGAAACAAGGAATTTTCAGTCCAGTTGATAATGATGTTCATCATTCATGAATAACATTATAAAAGAGTACACTTCAAAGACAGCTGAGACGTATCGCTTTGTCATCTTATAACTTGTTAGTCAATTGTGATTCACCGCAACATCTTGGGTGTGAAATTTTCAGTGATTTCAACTAGCCGCTATTTTTAAATGAAATGTTTTCTGAGAAGCTTTTTAAGTAAAGGCTTTGAATTCTATGCCTTAATAATATTATACAGGTTTCTCATTCAGCTTGAAATTCTTATCCACAAAGTGCAGACTGACAATATTTTTTCTGTCGTCGCCGATGGAATAGCAGTTTGTTGTACCTTCTCAGCTTAGAAGGTTGGTCCTGGGTTGTATGGTCTTTCTTGGCTGAGTTTTACAAATCATCATACATAATTGATGTTTATACCCTTGTGGGAAAGTATGAACTATATCTTACGTACTAAGTACTTTTACCAAAATCAATAACCAGATTCATGATCATTGGTTAGAAGATCGTGAATTAGAACAAGAACAAGAATCGGTATTATCTTGTTATTATACTGCATTTCGAACTTGATATATTTGAACTCTTTCAACAGTTGTTTACTTGTAAAAGTGACAAAATAGTCTTTATTTGAATAATTAATATTATATAGATTAAGCCAATTGTGACAATAACCATTTCCCTTTGTCATGCCTAGACTTCATATCAGCTCGCATTCATGTTTTGTTGCCCCTCACCAAAATATCCGCATACATATGGTCGTGGTATTAAAATAATTCTATACATGGACCATTATGCATTCCGACAGATTGAATGCAAGTGCCTCTACGCATTGTGCAATTAACATATCCATAAATAGACATGTGGTGGTAGGAATGCATAGTTTGTTAATGTGATTGCACTCCGTAACACCGTATGCAGATGGATCAGGGTTCATAACTGCTCGGCTTCTAATCCTAAACAGTGGCACTTGCCTGTTTGATAGAAAGATGTACCACTTCTACTAATAGACGACTTACTTTCGTCCACTAAATCGGCAATGAAATGAAATATTTTGTTCATTGAAAAAATATCAGACCGTTAATCTAGTTGCATTAACCAATTTATCATGGAATCAGTATGTTTCTTTGTTTTTGGACATTATGACATCGACTCCATATTCCAATCCAATCAATTTCTTTTAGTATCTAAAACATGGAAGTCTGCGAGACATTCAGTTGGATGACATTCGAGATTTCAAGACCACGGATAACGCTATGAAGGACATGGGCCTCTCTGATGCAGAGAGGGTTGAAATTTATACAATTGTGGCGGCCGTCCTTCATCTTGGAAACATCGAATTTGAAGAAAACACGGAAAGTTCGCAAGGTGAGAAGTAATTGATGATATTGGATTCAGCAAAGGGATGTTTTTCTTACTCTCATCGTAATGAACCACTCATTAATTGCACATGAAATGTTGGTTCAAGTCTCATTAGATAATTCTTCCGAACGTGCTTCAATAGTCTACGTTTAGATGGGATTTATCAATATGAAGGTTAAAGACAGAGTTCATCCAAAACAATAGATGCTATGTATGAGCATTTATCGTATTGAAAATGAAATACGAAACATTCCTAAATTTTGACGACTTCGTCATTTGCAGAAATAATAAAATTGATTACCATGTAACGCATCATACTTCACAAGTATACTTTTTCTATTTTTGCCAAATAACAACGTCGCCTTAACTTGGAAGTGTTCTGAATTAATTAAAAACAAGTAATGGTCATTAATAAAAATTTCCTCCCGCACAAGGCTATCAACAACAACGAATTTTCCGCTATCCCTCCCATTGTAATTAGCATTGTAATCAGCGGACGTTTTCATTTGGATTCGTTTTAGCAGCTGTAGCAGATTTACTCTCAATTGCTTTCACGTTATGCAATTAGAGTAAAATATGCTGTTCGGCATTGCAAGCGCTGGTCAAGCTGTCTGATGTGAGTAACTCACCCAAAATGGCCAGCAACTCAGAAAATAACGATAACTAATGACATGTCCTGGAAACCTTGTACCAGTCCATCAGTTAGCAGACGACTCAGTGCATTGGTCATCTCTATCGTGCCATCAATTATCTTTCACATGGATAGTTAGTATTGGAAGTGGTCCTTTCGCTTAAATATTGTTCGGAATTGTAGACATTGTCTCTAGTCTATACTAATCTTCCTCTTCTTCCTTCGCGTTTGTCCCACAGGACGGCGGGCTCCGCCGCGTTGGTTCGTCGTCTCCACTTCATTCGGTCATGAGCTTGGTCGGGATGGGCACCGGTGGTTTTCATGTCACTGTGCAGCGTGTCGAGCCAGCGTCTTCACTTGCCTTCACTTCGAGGTTGCACGTCTTTTTTGCTAGGGAATCGTGGTTGGCGCGCAGAACATGGACAAACCAACGTAGCCGGGTCTCGCGCATCTTATCTGCCATCGAGGCAACACCATATCGTCTGCGGATTTCCGTGTTTCGGACGTGGTCCAACCGGATGATGCCGGAGATCCAGCGCAGCATCTTCATCTCCATGACCTCGAGTCGGCGTTCCACATCTTTCGTTGCAGACCAGCACTCTGCACTATAGAGTGTCACACGGCGAACGAGTGTGCCGTGAACTTTCAACTTCAGGCCGTCGCTTGTCTTCTTGTCACAGATTGCACCAGAAGTCATACGCCATTTCAGCCATGCGGAATTGATGCGTGCAGTGGCCTCTTGAGACAGGTCGCCATCGGCAGAGACAGTCGATCCGAAATATTTAAATATTTAAAGTCGTTGTTCTTGGCAGAGCAACCCTGTTAAGACCCGTGTCTTGTCTAGACTAGCACATCACTCAAATTCGTCATTTAGAATTCTTTGCTTATCACACGTCAAGACTTGAATGATAGACATGTGTTTTTAGTTAATCTGAAATCTATTTCTAAATGACGCACTTGAATTGTATGTCAGTTTGATAAGACTTCACAGAAGAGCGAAGACTTACATGTCAATTCACACTTGAAACATCGCTTGTTACTGACACGACACAACATTTATAAAACGCACTGGTAGACTACAAGAATGTAGATAAATGCAGATGTAATCATACTGTTTGGTCATTGTAGTAATTTATGAATACTTCATGCTCAAATAGAATCACATTGATATTTCGCATGATAGTTGATTACTTCTGGAAAATTGCACTATTGGAACACTGTGCTGTATTCCCATCTTGTAGTAGGCCTACAGAAATGTAAATATGAAAGAAAATTACTTCCTTCATGTCTCTTTTGAGTGCCTTTCTTTGACTCCTCTCAGGCAGATGCGTCGGCACGAATTGCTTATAAATGCATGAACATTCTGTTAATCCGCGGCTGAGGGAGGTTCCTGAATTGCCATTATGATTTTTATCCAGTCGCTCCTAATATTACAGTGCAACAGAAATGGCGAATGCTCGCTCCAATGGTGATATTAGTTTTTGCGAACTCGGTCATCCTGTTCATACAAATGGCAATTCAGAGCTTTTATTCCAAAAATTGATGATTTTATTGTCAGTTGGAAATCGATGGCAGATTACTTTAAATCATGTGTTTTGATCAGTTATCACGTGTCAGCGTCATACGACAATGTTGGGTGCATGCTTGACTGCATTGGGATGGTTTAGCGGCACTGAATAAAACTCAGTTAGATATTTTTGAAAATACATGCAAACTATATTTCGTGTGCTTTAGTTTTAAACTTTAGTTATAAATTGTGCAGAAAAATGACAGCATCTGCATCCAAATGGATGAATGCACTAACTACGTTGGAAGGCATGATAATCTGTCCATTTTGTGAAATTGGATCCATTCTTTGCGGCATAAAGCTGACAGTATTACTTTTAAAACTATTACGAGTAGTGTCTATAGTGTTATGCTATTATTCATATAATAACCACATAGATGTGTTCGTGGAGGAATGAACATGTTAAATGCGGCTTCATTTTTACGTTGTCAATGATCTATAAGTGACTTGAATTCATAAAGATGCTTAATTCTGTAAGAAATTGACAAAATATCTCGATTTTCAAACATAACTTTTTTTAAAAAACATTTTTTTATGTCCCCATTAGCCAAATTTGACAATAATTTGGATTGCTGATTTGGATGCGAAGAAACTGAAAGTGACACAAAAGTGGAGTCGCAGCTATAGCAGTTTTGGAGTAATGCCAAAAAATATCCAGGAGATCTAGGAGCCTCCCTGCGGGAAATATTGGGTTGATAGAGCATTACCTTATTAACTATGAAGCTTTTATAGTGATAAGTTTAAATCCTTGAATTACGGAGGCACAAAGGAATCAAAATAGCCTTCATAATGAGAAAAAGAGTAATGAAAAATGCATCATGCATCAGTTTATAAATATTTGAAGAAAAGTCTGTGGAAAAGTAAATAACCTTTAGAGCGTTTGCATTCAGTTTTCCAATTTATGGTCCATCGAAGCCGATTGTTCATTTATTCTGCCAAAACATGCCATTCAACATGGCACAACAATACATTTTTTTGAGATTTGATTTGAAACTACTCAAGTTGCTGTCTATGTTAGTTGTGATGCACAATGCGACGAATGTAGAATGATTTAAGGTCAGCTTGTCATTAATGCCATGAAAGAACAGTTTTGACTGCAGGCAAAGTATGCATTGCATAAAATAATGACTACTAGGTCTATTTGCTTGTTCATTAAAATGTTTAATGTTAGTTCACGTGAGAAGGCACGTTTGTTGAGATTTGAGCCGGTAATGTTTCATAATGCAGTGCTTTCATCTAAGTGGATCGCAAAATCAGTTTGCAGCGTTGAAGACACGGTCAGCACTTGAGTTCAACGGTCGATGGTTTGCGTCATGTTGTCATCTCACTGAAAATCACAACATCGAAAATATATGACCGAGCGCATTAATTACTCATATCAGAATTAAGAATCAATATGACTGACATCAATGTGGCAAGGGAGAAAGTTCTATGATAAATATTACTCAAGCTATATTTATTGAAATATTACTCAGACAGGTCGAGCACCAAAATATCCAAAATAAAATTCCCTCGATATGTATAACACTGGGTTACAAAAAAAAACTTTTTGAAAATAGTCAGAAGTTTTTCAACTGATTTAGGACCATTTTCCTCCACTAACTCTGAATATGGCATCCATTTAACTCAATCAGGTCAAGTTTTCATGCTAATTATATTTTGAGAAATTAGATTTTCTGGCTTAATATATCACATTTTGTGAAGTCATCTGTTATTTCTAAGAACAAGGCTAAGTAGAAAAAAGATACATTATAAAAGAATGTATTGAATTGGTGTCACAAAATCTAATTTCACTTATTTGTATAAAAGTTTTTGACAAAGGATAAGATAAATACATGTAGGCCTACTTGCACATGCAATCTGGGTAGAAAGTCGCAATTGTAAAAAAGTCAGGGCATGAATTTCCGTATTTTACATTTCCTTGAATGCTCAGCTGCAGGGATGTCTCTCTTTAGATTCCAGCAGTGATCAGCCATCATAACTGCATCCCAGCGTCCCTGATACCTTGTCTCCATCACCTTTATGTCTTGATGGAATCTCTCCCCTTGTTCATCGCTCACAGATCGTACCGTGGCATTCCAAGCTTGAACATTAGCTGAGCAATATCTGTGCAGTACACCAAGTCATTCTCTTTAAAGAAAAAATGAAGGAACTCTTCATGTCTATTGCGATAGAAAGTGACACGAGCACTGTTAGATATAAGATTCTTTTCCTTCAATCTGGATACCAATAGCTCGGCAGAGGACTTTGATAAACTGAGATCGCGAGCTAGATCATTTAGCTCATTTTGGGAAAAAGGATGTGGAGCAGCATCGTCAAAATCCATTTGTTGCTCTTCTACATGTTCAGCAGCAGTGGAGGAATCGTCGTCACTGATGTCAGGAAGTTCTCCAAAAATAGGTTCCGGAATTTCATCACAATGAGCTACAGGACGACGTGCCGATTAAATATTGGGATACTTCAGGCTGCTTCGGTTCTTTCTGTTGATCCCAGTCACATCAATAGCACAGAAATAGCAGTCATTGACATGGTTTCTCGGTTCCCTCCAAATCATAGGAATACCAAATTTCAAGCAACTCTTCCTGCCACAGACGCAGATACTCGGTGCATGACTTGCATACCATGTGTGGAGCCCAAACTCTATCCTGGTCACCAAGTTTAATTCCAAAATATGATTGATAGGCACGTTTTATGAAGCTTGCTACTTGATTCCTGTTAGATAAAAGGGTATGTTCACCACAAATATAGCAGAAAACGTCAGGCCTGTTTCTGCAAGATTTTCTGGTTGAAGTCATCCTTCAGCTGCAAAATGCGAATATGTTATTCAAAATTCACTGACAACATTCATTAAATATGATGAGGCTAAAAATAGCATATGACTCTTCGATTGAAATAGAAATTGCTCTGAAAGCTTGCCTTCATTCGTTGAATTGATTGACAAAGTGCAGCAAGGAACTCGTACCTAGACTGGTTGAAAATCCTCTAACAGAGTGAATGAACAAACGTCCATCAGAGTTCAAAAAGATCATAGAAATGTCATAAGCGATGAATTCAACAAGGTATTTGAGCAGTGGAAACATTGATGGTGAATTGCATATTTTCAGATGGGCAGCATTTTAGATGATCAGATGTGACGCAAAGATCTTCAGAAATTGTATTTTTAGTCTAGAAAATAAAAGAATGGCTACATGAACGTAAGAAAATACCGGTACATGAGAAGCTCTCGATCATCGTATAGGCCAAAACTTGAAAAACCCAAAATGTAGCTTAGTTTAAAAAGTTGACCTGATTGAGCAAATCTGAGGTGATTTTTGAAATCAACACACTTGATTTTACCCGAAATCAACTAAAAACACTTAGACTATTTTTTCTTTGTTGACCAGTGATAATACTACAACTTGATGTTTCTCTGCTTTTTCTCGACTATACTTAAATGTTTCAATTCTATTTTTACAGGGGAAAGCAAAGTGTCCGATTCTTCAGAAATTAGTTTGAAAACTGCCGCTGGATTGCTTCAAGTGGACGCAAGTGCTCTCTGTGAGTCTCTAACTTACCGAATCACCCAAGCAGCTGGTGGTGGCGGTAAGAACATGTTGAAAATAGCTCTGCGACGGGAAGAGGCCTCCAGCGCCCGTGATGCTCTTGCCAAATCGGTGTATTCACGTCTCTTCGATTATATTGTCTCGCGAGTGAATCAAGCACTCCCATTTTCCTCCAGTGTCAGTTATATGGGCGTCCTAGACATTGCTGGCTTTGAATACTTCGAGCACAATTCCTTCGAACAATTTTGTATCAATTATTGTAATGAAAAACTTCAGCAGTTCTTCAATCAGAGAGTACTGAAGGAGGAACAAGCACTGTATGAAAAAGAGGGTCTTGGAGTGAAGAAAATCGAATACGTTGACAACCAGGACAATATTGACCTTGTAGAGAGCAAAGGCAAGGGTATTTTAGATCTATTGGATGAAGAAAGCAAATTACCGAAGCCATCATCAGCCCATTACACATCAGAGATCTACGCCAAGAACAAAAGCCACTACCGTTTGATGGTGAGTCTTCTCAAAGTATCGAATTAGCATCTGTGCATGTGTGTAATTCAGAGATAGATTCATTGGCGTGTGGGTTAGTCTAGAGCGGACACAATCCTATCCCAGTCATTGTTTTCAATGGTGGGAAGTGATAGAAACTGACATAGATATTCGTCTCTCTTTGGCTTGTGTGATTGGCCAAGCGCGCGTATTGCAGAAGTAGCTCATATCAGCGAATGCACGAACTTCAACGCTCAGATAGCAGGCAAGCCTGTCAAGTGAAAGCAGTACGCATCTTTGACTCCATTTTCCCTAGTGGTAAATTCTTCAAATGGAAATGTTATTCACACTGTTCGACTCTCACAATCTAAGTTTGCTGACTGTGCGTGTGCACGTTCAATGTGATTTCAATGTTCTAGGTCGTCAGAGTTCAGACTCGAATTTGCATAACGTTCAATGGAAAATTGATCTTCTTGCCTCTCGTGACTGGTCCTGGGCGTGACCATCGGCATTGAGGAAAGTCACCTCTGGACCCAAGCACACAGACAAGGCAATTTATCTCTGTGTTGTAATTTCATTTCATACATTTCGTTAGGAAAAAAGTGATTTGTGACAATCATAGTTGGATAAAGTCGATTGTCCTATAGTTACGATCTGCCGATAGCCACAAATGTCGATTATTCATGTTAACTTCTGATAGGCAGCTGATATGATAATTGATGACAAATTAACCTTACGGGAATTAAACCTTCTATGTCGGCAAATGACTGTTGGTTGGCTTACGTATTTTCTCCAAGTCTGTTAGCTGAGAATTTGTTCGAGCCACTAGGTATCAGTATGTGGTTTGAGAAGATGATGTATAAACGGTATAAATATTGATCTTGAATTAATTAATACCTACTAAACTTGGATTTATTCAATAATTGCACATGTATATTTTTAACTGTTTTCTCCATTGCATTGATATTAAATGCTTTCAACCAAGTAATTAGATAGAAAATTTTTCAAATTGCATGTCAATAATTGTTCAATTATGTCAAATATTGATTGTTCCTTATTTCGCGATCAGAATACCATTCAATTAGTTGTCATTTTATGTGATAAGAGATGGCTTCAGACGAAATCGGCAGAAAACAATATTATTCAATTTTCCATGATTCTGTATCTTCAACAGGCACTGTCTGGTGAACGTGCGTGTATTTTGCAATGATTCGAACCGAAAGAATTTGGTGATTGATTGCATTTCACTTTTATTTTGTTCTACCTTAATAGCCTTATTCGCACTTGCTATTCTCTAGATGCTACTGTAATTTGTAAAAATCTGTCCTAATAGAAGATCTTGAAACTTCTTGATACACCAGTTTTCCTAGTTATGCTCATTCATTAGTTATCGTGACAACTGTTTGTTAAGTTATCAGTGAGTTTAGTAATACCCTGTGGGGGTATGTCTTCAACATGAACTAGATGAACAATGAAGAAATGCGGTAGTCACTTTATACTGCACGACGAAGATCAATTCCTGTTGTATTATCCTATAGTGAATATATTTCAGACTTTGCAGATACACGTATGTTAAAGAAGAGGTGATAAGTGAAAGTCAAATGATGGAGCTGGTTCTTCGTTATCTGCATTCATATTTTTTAACTAAGGAATCACCAGTTAATGGATTTCACTGTCCGGTCGTTACCGGTTGCCTAATAGTCAGCGGTCTCAGATGCATCAACTGCAAAATCACATCGATTCGCGTTATTGCAATATTATATACAACCGTATGTCATATCCAATTCACAAATAAATTCAGTCGTAGTTTTGATTCTTCTATTACCGCACTCGGTTGCATGAGATATCTGATTATGCTGGTTCAAAACTTGCATCTAAGAAATAAGGTCAGGCTCAAGCCTATAAACATACTTTTCCTAAAGAGTACAAAAGCAATTAACACCGCGCGCTTTTGGCTTCACTTTCCAGATGACACCCTTACAAGAGTTCATCGAAGTGGGCCGACAATCTGATTCCACACCGTCAGAAATCAGCAGCTTAGAGCAGCTATTCAGTCAGGAGCTATTCAACTA
This sequence comes from Prostheceraeus crozeri, assembly GCA_907163375.1. Taxonomy (NCBI): domain Eukaryota; kingdom Metazoa; phylum Platyhelminthes; order Polycladida; family Euryleptidae; genus Prostheceraeus; species Prostheceraeus crozeri. Next base: position 19,679 of record CAJQUW010001856.1, read on the forward strand.
TACATGTAAAGGCAGGGATATTCAACTATAGGCTACTTTGTGATTATGAAACTTATTAAGAGTCGTGTTGCTGGATATACACTATATGCATTTGATGGAGTCCTTGTAATTGATGTGCGCCCCATCTTTTGCTTTTTTCCAAATGTACATCCATGAAGCCTCTTGTTTCAATGAAATAGTTCTACGTAAAATTAAGCAAAGGATAATTGATGCTTCCTCTAGTGGGCATATGCCTCTTCACAACTATGCTTTCTTGTTGTTTCTAGTCAAAAGGCCTATATGATGTCACAGAGATAGGCGAGCCTTTCTCATTATGTACATCATTCCAATTTACATTGTTACTGAGCAAGTAGGGTTGTCAGCCGATATTTCACGTGTCAATTTTCTATGAAAGTCGTTTATATATCTCCAATTCCAAATCAGACGGCCTTAATTGCATGATTAAGACCGTCTAATTTGCTATGTAATACCATTGAGGTAGGAGCATTTCACCATCCATCTTCGCATTCCCAGTGAAAATGGCATTGAGGTGATTCCTATGGTTCACAATTTCGTCTCGCAGATATCTCAATCTTGACATACTTTAATGATTTAAGCTACATGGGCTATGTAGAAAATTATCATAGATTTTAGTCATTTACAGATCAAAATCTTGGATTTTTGATGTCATAGATTTTTTAGGTTCAGTAACAATGATATGATGACAGCTATGTTTTGAGGGCGTCAATGGCAAATTAGAGGGCCGCGTTAGCGGCCCTCTAATTTGCCATTGACAGCCCGAAAAATGTAGATGTCATAATCATTGTATGCCATGTTGCGAAATATTTCTATGGTTTCATTTCCAGGCCATGAATTTTCCGGGCCGTTAATGAATTTCCGGGCCGTTAATGAATTTCTGGGCATTATCAAAGATATCAGTCTTATATACATGGTATACAATGCATATATTACCTTTCAAATGATCAGCCTAAATCGTCTGGTACAACGCGCCGACGATTTAGGCTGTCATTTGAAAGGTAATATATCTTCAATGTGAACCCCAATTATCATTCAAATAATCATCATTCCTGTGCTTAAAAATATACAGGCTTCATTATGCAGCTTTGTGTTCCACTTCTTCAATTTCATTCATAGCGAATGGAACTTCATTTTAGAATATGACTACGCTTCTGTTCAGATCTGTCCAGCCGGACAGTGTGAGTATCCGTCCATAAGAAGAAGCTCCGGATATCCACTGGTTTTGTGAAATACCATTCTTGTGATGTGATGATGAAGAACGTCAGAACTCTTCGATCTATTATCATTACATAATATTGTTATGTAAAGTATCAAGAAGGATTAACTATGACCGATTTTTCTCTGGCTTCAACATTACCAGCACTTGACTGCAGTCTGCAATACAGAAGAACAAATTTCATAGACAGGAACACATTACAGTGCACATAATATTTGATGACTTGTGTAAGTACTTAAAAGCGAGAATCAGATGTCGGTTATCATTGATTTAGCAGGTATTCTGATAGTTAACTTCGAACATCAACGTTCAATGGGTGATGGAGTAATTACATCAATGTTAGTGCTCTATTTTCAAAATAATGGTTCAAGCAATGAAAATGTAAACATGCGAAAAATTATTTTTTTTTTGAATGATGATGCTGTTAAGTCATTCAGAATTTTGAATAAGTGTGCTGTCATTATGGCCTATATCCACATGCCTATCAAATATTACATATCCTCGTAACTTCGTCAAGGAGGCCTATATAACAGAAAGTTGAAATCATATCTCTATTGCTTCCTTTGATGCGGCATGAAGGTGATCACGTCACAAGAGTGAAGGCAGATCTAGGTGTGGAATCAAGTTTAATGACTGCAAAGCTTTTCATTTAGCCATATAATCTAAAGTAGTTGTGCATGCATGTCATTGCACAAAACTATTACATTTTTGACCCCATTTATATGATTTCGGATGTTATTAGGATTGCACCGGGCTTTAACCCATTATTGCTTTGACTCGCCTGTTGAAGCTCATAATATAAGTCTACGTACATAAAAATCAACATGACCCATTGTAGTGCTGCTCTTATGAGCACCCTTGAAACATCGTTTTGATTTGACGCACATGTAAACCGATGCTTCATCACAACCATGAACGATACAGAGAATGACTCAATAGAGATGTAATAACGGATGCTAACCTTAGCTAATTGTGATTACACAACCTTTGAATGCGCGAATTATTGCATAATTTCAGCCTGCTCTTTCTATCTACTTATGAGCTAAAGTGAGATGGTACTAGAATTTAAATACCAAATGATCATTGATGGTATGATACCTCAGTTGTTTAAGGACCGCGCTTCGGTGCGGAAGTGCAGAAGATGCAGGGTTCGAGTCTATCCGCCTCGAGAGGGCATATTATTATCCGACATTATTTCCGACCAGTTAACCGCTCCCAGCCATAGGCACGAAACATTCAGTTGAGATTATTCATACGACTAAGTTCTTAAGAGTATGAAGGATTATCAAGCGGATATCTCCGATGCATCATATACCGCATTTCCTCTGAAAAGTTCCGCATCTCTGATGTCAGGAAAATCAAGAAGGAAGAGCTAGTTGTAGTGCATGCATCATTTATTGAGCTAAAGAAACAAAGAAATAGTTATCAAATGGCACTGGAATACTGGTGCTGCACGTTGGCTAATGCAGTCTACATCATAATCAAAGAAGTCACATAGTAAAAGCGTCACACTCAACCTCACACTCATCATCTGATTTTCTATCGTCATCGACATGCTTTGTATTGGGACGATTCTTATTGGAAGATATGGTGAAACACCGTCACTGAAAAATAACCTAGCCTACAAGTTGCATGCTGTTAATGGTCACGATGCGTCAAAATTCACTTAAACCTTGAAAAAATTTTCCATACAATCAGACAGTTGCATCTAGTTCAAAACTTTGCGCTGAATACGAATGTGATGACCAAAAAATCATGCAACGAGATATTTGACATGTGATCAGTATTGATTTGACTGATTAGCAATGATTGATTTCATAAAAATACATTGCTGAAATCGAATATGAAGTGAATTTTGACACACCGTGTGGTGGCTTCTGTCTGTGGCTGCCGCTGCACTGAACCTTCGAGCGCCGAATCATCACGCTCGATTTCAGTTTGAGCTCCGTCTTCAAGTGTCCATGAGAAGCAAGCCACAAATGCAAGTACCGGCAGTAATTCCAGGAAATTAGGCCGACGCTGTGTTCACCCAGCGTCGAAACCACCACGCTTTGTTGGCAATGAATTATTCGGGAATGCAGTATGAAGCATGCTGGGTGTAATTTCAGCTCTTATTTATATCAATCCTTCCGCGTAGGTCATTTGCCTGTAATTATCGGTGTAATTCAATTTTGAAAACCTCAAGTGTAAAATCTTGCATTTGAATAAACACAGACCTCTAATAAACGTTGCTTTTAAAAGTAGGCGATTGCAGTTGAACGCTGTGGCGTTTAGTAGAGTATATACGGTAAATATAGAAAATGATGTGAGCTTACCGCTAATTGAGTTTAACACAATGTCTTTAAACTAGTTAATGGAAATTAAGGGAAGACGTAGTTGATGAGTTTGAGAAATGTCATCATAGACACATGTGATGATCAATTGAAACAGAGACCTTAAATCCAATACGGAGACTAGAACTGAATTGATTATAAATCTGAGCAATGACTCATTTCATCTCCCTTGCAATAGCGAAACGACATTTGTTAACGGAGGCAACGTAAATTCAGGGATTCAAGGCGCATGTTCACTAATTATTCATATCTTTGGCTGTTATGCGTTGCTATCTGCGTCTATCTTTTCTATTCTTTGGGAACTGGAGATAGTTGTTGTCTACTCAATTCCCAGCTAAGAATGACGAGTCCTTGAATGTTAACTTACACATTTCTTCACAATGCAATAAACATAGGTGTCATGAGTTAAGTTCTACATTCGTTGTTATAATGAAATAGGGGTCGCATGTAACTTTCCACAATTAGATTATGACCATGCAAAGTATAAGTAACGTCCTTATGGATTATGAGTAGACATTGATATTTCAAAGACTAGACTGTTGAGGAGCTGGTGTGAATCTTGCTTTTTCGTTCGTCAATTGAAAATTTCCACTATTCTTTCTTTTTTCTGTTGCTGTCGGATATGTATAATCCATGCAGCAAGCAACTACTAAGATACTAACCATCGATTAATTTCTGAATGATATTCTCTTATAATTATGTGCCAATATTTTCAATATCGGATGATTCGTAAAACATAATGCAGGTAAAGCTTGTAGATAATGGCTGTCATTGAGACTTATAACACCACGATTTCCCCATCTGAGAGTAGCGAAGTACTAACATGGTCAGACTGCTGGAGATCGAGATTCTGCGATATTTTCATCCCGGTTCCATTCTTGTCCAGTCCGTAAGGCCTCTTGCCACTGTGCCATGTGGACTTTTATCAGTAAGTAACGATGAATGATAGCATACGAGTGTTAAAAGTCATCAGATGGTTAGATATCACAAGGCAGCAATCGAAATCCCATTATTTCACCCATTAAGATCATCTTTTCAGAACTTGTATTGAGCCAATAAGTTATCACAGGCCACTTTTCAGATTCATCGAGTCTGTTTTGATAAATGAGCGTGCATTTCCACATAACCTCTCAAAAGGAACGCATTGATTTTCTATTCTCTCGGGAAATTCAATCTCATTTTCGGATTATTAGCAGAGAAACATTCATTTTCCCTGTCGATAGAATCATGATCAGAATTTTAATTTTCATATTGTGAAACAACAGTAATTATGAATTTGTTAACTGAAACAATAAATAATGCTATATGTAATGCTCATAAATGAATAATTTCATTTTGGCTGCTCCTGGATAGATGACGCAACATTTCTGCTAATCAGGCAAATATCCCAGTAGTATTCTTCCTTAGACAAAGTGACGAATATCATTTGAACCACACCCATCACTGTTGTATGATGAGCTGGCAAAAATCTTCGTGTCTACATCAGATAGGAAATATCAAAACCTTTTCGTGTTTCCCTTGATTTTCCCTCTTGGATGCATGATTAGTTTACCTGTAGGATTAGTGTTAGGTGACGAAATGGAATATTTAGAGCTTTAATATGAAAACTTTGATCACGTCTTTCAAGAAATTTAATATTGATGTGTTGGATGAATTATTTGTCTTCTAACAGTCGTTCTCCATAGAAACACAATTCTAGTTATTTCAATGATACAAACATTTTTCGATTTGAGCGATTATGAAATTTAGTATGTGAGTGGTTTAACTTGAGTGATGATATTCGACTGCCGGGCCTATCAGAGATGTCAACGATCCGAAAGTTTCCAGACCGTACCGGTGACCGGCTACATCTCTGCGGCCTTTCCTTCGGCCATTTATAATCTGAAGCCACTCAGCACCTGATATCGATGAAGCTCTGTCTTGTCAATAACTTGAACATCGCTATTCTCCCTTCTCAGTGAAGAAATTTTACTGTAAAGAAATTTTCACAGGAAAGAAAATTCATGACATAGATATATTTGAACTGGAGTTAAGGGCTTTAAGGGAACCTTTCCATAACAGCTGCTATTATCCTTGTCAGGTTAAATGAGTGTCCATTGTGACATACAAGTGCCTGTCAGGATGTTTTTTGCGGTTGTCAAGTTGATATCGTACTTAGATGATTGGAATTGATTGTTGATGTTCTGTATTACTTCGGCTGTTTCTGAGAGTTTGCTTTATACTTTTTCGATTGATTTTTTGGAATTTGATCGGAAATTACCTCACTAGCTCCCTTCTAACTTGTGGCATGGATTGAGAAACGTTTCACGAATTTTATTGGTAAAAAAACGTGCGAACGAGTTGCAGTCTCTGTCCGTCATGCGGAATGTTGCTTCACTTAGTTCCTTCTACAGATAATATTCTGGCAGAAGCAGCATTGTACTGGTGTGCTTTAGATGTAAGCGAACCTGACATGAATCGGGTCTACTGCAGTGCTTCCGGTTCGTGATGAAGTTGGTGGGATCGGTCGGGTTCAGGTTAAGTGAGAAAAAATCTCGGGTTATAAAACGCGCATAATTGTCAAACTCATGCACTTTGTGATAGTTATCAATAGAATCACTGTCTATCATTCTCATATTTCATCTTAGTTTCAAAGGGATCAGTTAATCGAATACGAGCCTATGCAAGAGCGAGGGTTATAGAACTTTTGTCACTGAACAGCTGAACGACAGAAAATAAGAAGAATGAAAGCTCAATTGATTAGCAAAATATAAATGAATGAAGCTGGTTAATTTGACTAAGCTGACAACTGGAGCAAAGTGACTGAAAATCCCCCACACCCCACATTTTCCAAATTCACCAAATTTCGTCAAATTAGTCACATTGGATTTAGAATAGACTTGGTCTGTCACTGAGTGCCACTACAGCACGACTGAGAAGTCTTACTTGAACCCTGGGATGAAGGTTTGGTCCCTTGGATGCTCAGTTAGAATACAAGGTGCAGCTGTGATCATGAGCTTCGTGGGATTGTTGTCTACAGACAAATGACGAGCAGTTGTCTAATTCTGAGGCTGTAAATTTTCTACAAGCCAGAGGAATTTTACACACTCAACGCTTTTGAGACGGTTGTGAGGCCGCCCTTAGGAGCAAGAGAAGATGCAACACTCACGGGAGCCAACAACAAAAATGTGGAGGGGGAAGAATAGAAGTACCAATGAACTTTGATTTGTCGTGTAAATCATCATGCTTTGAGGCTCAGTGGCATTGTGGTAATGTGCAGACTAAAATAGGTACACACTTTACATTCTTGCTAAATACTCAGCACAAAAGAATGGGAATGGGATGTATAACAAAACGGTCATATAGAAGAAAGGCTCCGTGCCTAATGTACTTGCGAGTATAAAGAAGATTATCATATTTTTCATTCCTCGCATGATCAAATGCTCAGTTTCTGTTGTTTCATAGTTCGCTTTTTTGAAATGAATGAATGTCCTATGTAACTTCTAGCCATTGTCCAATGTCATTGTGCTAACATTTTAATGTGTAGAGTTGCCTGACAATCAGGCGGAATTCGATGATGACAAAAGGTTCTGACCATTCTTTTACTTTCAGTTTCCACGGAAGTCAAAGCTGAAGGCCCATCGTGAAATTCGGGATGATGAAGGATTTCTTATTCGACATTTTGCTGGGGCCGTCGTGTATCACACGGATCAGTTCATTGAGAAGAACAATGATGCACTGCACGCATCCCTCGAGGCTATCGTTCAAGGAAGCAAAATGCCGTTGATGAGCACTTTATATGACAACGGCTCAGGTGCTGATGACACCAACCAGATGGGATTCTCTATGGCTCAAAAGCGTGGTGGTGCCGGCAAACTGAACTTCATTAGCGTTGGCTCAAAGTTCAGAAATCAGCTGAATATTCTGATGGAGAAGCTGCGCTCTACAGGGACCAGTTTTATTCGATGTGTGAAGCCCAATGGCAAGATGATCGACCACTGCTTTGAAGGTGCTGTTGTCCTTAGTCAATTGCAATGCGCTGGAATGACGTCAGTTTTGGATCTCATGCAGCAAGGTTATCCCAGCAGAACGCGATTTGATGAATTGTATAATATGTATAAGAAGTTCCTTCCCCCTCAACTCTCCAAACTTGATCCGCGACTGTTCTGTAAGGTGAGTATTGCCTTGTGTGCGTGTGCTTTTCTGTCTAAATGAAATGTTTGATGTCTTAAATCTCAGAGCTTACAAGTAGAACATATGTTTGCAAGCATGTGTTTGCAAAAGTGATGATATTTACATGTATTGATATTATACGTACATGTACAATCAATCAACAGCGTGCAGTAATACTAGCTGTCGTGTGGATATTTTCAATTACCCGATTTTCTATGAATTTCTCTCCAAATGCTTGGAATGTCTTAAATATCGAGGGATTTATTACCAGAGCTCACAGAACTTTCACAATTTTATAGCCTGTGCACTTTTGATTAGTTTTCCATGGTGACAGTCAAACATCAGTGAGATTCTACATCAGTGAGGTAACCATGCCAATGAGCATGAAGATTGGACACAATTTTGGATTTGCATCAGACAGAGTTTTCAATCAAAATACTAGGCTACTAATTCTATTCGTACAGATAAAAGTGATCATCAGAAGTGGCAGAGTAATAATTGAAATGTCATTTTGTTAAAAGTTAGATGCTTCAAATGCAGGGGGACATTCAATGAAGTGCAAAGACATACAATAGCTAGCGAATCCTTTTTTCTCATACATTCTTTTGACACTCTACCACAATAGGCCTACTGAATTTAGGATTTAAAAGGCAGATGCCCATTTAAGGGATCATGCATGGATCGCTTTACCCCAGAAATTACTGACCAGTTGCTACTGAATTGCGAGAACAGCATTTTAATCAATGACTATAACTTTGTGGTTCCCTCTATTCATTTTTGTTAGAGAAAACACTTTCGCTTGAATAACGAAAATTGCTTCGATATCATTTTCTTTGTAATACGAAATAAGATTATGATGAATATTGCATCATAAACGCGCTTGAAGTTCATAATAATTATCACTATTTGATGTTGTATTGCAAACAAAGTGCAACTCATTTTTGCATCAAATATAGTTTCTGCAATTAATGTCGTTGCCCTTTACCATTTTCTTAGATCTGTGATGACTGACCCTGTATCACTACTGTACTGTTCCTCTTTTCATGCTGAAATGGTCACTTCAAGTAGCCACAGAAAGCATCACCACCCATCATCAAAAGAAGAATATATCATCACCATCCTGACCGACAGCAAAAGTGCCATAGAAGAGTTTAGTAAAGGACCCATGGTCCAAAAAGCAGTTGAAGGAAACAAAATCTGGAATGACTTTAAAAATATCAAAGCAAATGACATCAGCTCACAATGGATCCCGAGTCATGTGGGTACAGAAGGTAATGAAGCTGCAGATTTGCTAGCCAAGGATCCCACCAATCTAACACAAGATGAAATTCCAATCAACCACCACATTGCTAGGAATCGCATCAAAAAGCTCACCAGAAGAAAGAACAGTGCGATCCAAAATGAACACTACAAAAGATGGAAAAATACCTGGTCAGAAAAGGAAGAAAAATCCATGACGAGAAAAGAAAAAGTTACCCTGGCCCAAATCAGAACATGACATTCGACGCTGGCCCCATCATATCGTTGCCGAATAGGGCAAACAGAAGAGCCAGAAGAGAAGTGCAGCCTAACTGCGAACACTGCGGAGAGGAAGAAAATATCGACCACATCATCCGCACCTGCCCCAAATGGACCAATCCTAGAACCCGCGCTTGTGGATGCCCAATCCCGAGGATGGAAGATCTCTCAAGCAAGATGATCATAACGTTCCATCAGGACATTGGCCGACTGGCCAATCGTATGTGACGACAGTTGCGATCGAGGACAAAGAACAACAACAACAACAACACTGTGATATTTTCATTTCCCGCTTTATTTTTGGACCTTTACACGAAAAATCCGTCACATGGAGATTCTGCACAGCAGAGAGCGTATCAAAGAAACGTAGGCACGCCTGCTGTTTATGCAAACTTTAGCTAATCCATCTCGTCGAATGATGTGCTGAAATCGCTATTGATTGCTAAACTTCCGTTCACTCCATGACTCTATGTGACGTCTTCACTGAGTATCGGACCAACATGTTGAAACTTTTCAACTTCTGTCTTGATATAATTATTATCTTTTACATCACTATCATATCTTCTTCGAATGACCAATACTTCCTGTACATCGTCACATAAATGGTGGGTGAGAAGTTAGACTGCTAGAAGTATTTGCTGAATTTTCTCTCTGATATTCCATGCCGGCAATCCAGTTCAATCTCAGCATTGAAGACATAGCGGTGATGATCACACATCTGTTCACGGTTTCATTTGCACAACAGCAGATTGCGTACAGTTAGTTGGTCGACAATTTGAAGCAACAGACACAATGAGGGCACCACGCCCGTTAACTTGAAGGTTTAAGTGACGAAAGTAGAGTAGGTATTGTCCTGGATTCCTAAGCACTTTTTCACACGTTTTATGATTGAAGTCAAATGCAGTGAGAAATAAATGGCGATGTCTTTATTGACGTTTGAGTCAGTAAATATTATTGACATTATTCACATGAATGGCTTGGTTATCTTAAAAACAGACTCAAAGGTCACTTAGAAATCATGATGATAATTAAAGTAATGTGGTATACTAACAAGCAGCTAAAGAGCCAAGTTTGAGTTTCTTTCTGAAAAACGGTTTGTTATCCGGAAAAATGAAAAAAACAATTTACGTTCATCAAGATATTCTCGATGATCGAATTATTGAGTAATATAACATAATGCCAGGGTTGGAAACGGTCGGGTGCCGTTGGGCGGCGTCTACTGTGGAGCCTGGCTTATCAATGACCGCCCGGTTGGGGATGGGACGGTGGCTGGCGTCTCTATACCGGTTGTTTAAGGCTTTGATCTTCAGATGTTATTTGATCAGACATTAGTTACGTCATTAGACATTATTCAATTTCCACATAGCATACATGAAATGTATGAATGGTAGGCCTACTGGTACTCCGCATAAGCGAGAGTTACCTTATGCAATGCAATTATTCACGCTTTGATAATATGTTTTGTGCGATGAGCAGTAATACGTTTAATGACTTATTTACAAGTGTAATCAGGTTTGGACCTACTTTATAATTTATGACAACGTTAACTGTATTTTCAAAGTCGATCAAACACAAGAAAATCGAAAGCAGATAATCAAAATAATGACCCAAACCGGCATTAATACAATAATAACATTGATATAATATTAATAGATGCTTATATCTGTATCTCGTCAAAAATTCTAAGTTCCAATATAATGAAAGCTTTTCTAACGACAAAAGTTCTGTGATGAACAATTTGATCACTGACTGAGTGCTGATATTGCGAAATGTTTTGTCTGCGAAGTGCAAACTTGATTCAAAGTGATTCACTAAAGTGAGATTTACTTCTTCACTTGTGAGGGAAGATTTGCGATGTCAATTGTGAACTCTCTCCATTACAGTTAAATTTCAGATTTTTCGAGTTTACATGGATGACCTCGAACTAACATGTAAGAGCCTAAATCAATGAGCTCGCCAAACTTGTCATCAAGTTTTCATTTCAGTGAGTGTCCCTGTACAACGTCCATCAAAATTTATCGCGTGCCGTTATTATTATCCACGATCCACTGTCAAATGTTCTGGTTTCATCGAAATCCATTAATCATTCCAGCTCTAAGCTCCACGTGTTGTGTAAACTATCATATGTCTTGAAAATATTCAAGATCTGAATATTTTTACAATAGATAGGCTGAGCAATGTACAATGCTTCCAAACTTCATACAAGTTAGATTATAGGATTCTGGAAACTACATCACTGATAACGTATGGTTTGAACTATATGCCCATGCAGTAGGCTATAAGTTGACAGTAATCATTTTTTAACTGTTTAAAGAACAATTCGCAATTATTCTAGATTGAATGTCGTCAACGGTCGACATGGGTCTTATTGAATTAACCAGCCGGTCTTCAAAATTTGAGGCCGGGCCGGCGGTCGGTTCCAACCATGCATAACACAACTTCATACAGAACTTGATGATAGTGACGAATGAATCAATATCGATTCCGTGTGTGTTGACATCAGAAGCTACCCCAGTAGGGCCTCGTGGCAGTGTTCGCTCTGCGTCTGGTAGACCTGTGTTCAAACTTGGATAGGATCAATGCCAGAGCTGGAACCGGGCCCGGATGAATTTTGTATCTGGGCCCGGGTAATTGTTTTACATACTTCACCATCCTTAATGAATATATCAATTACGTTATTTGAGTGTAATCGCCTTAAGAATCATTCTAAAAATATAATTGTTGATTACATGATTGAATGCTTTAGGGATTGAATGCATCATCTGTAAATCAATTGATAACTGTCGAGCAGTAGGATGAATTTGTAAACATTTATTTCATAATGAATTTGCATTTGTTTTATTTCACATGTTGTGCATGTATAACGTGTTTGTCTATCACAAATAATTTGGATTTTATTTGATGTGGCGATCGCTGCCATTGTTGTAAGTTATGTTTAGGTCAAACGAATTGCACTGATGACAGAAAGCCTATTTGAAAAGTGAGGTCATCAAGAGCAAAAGTTGAACTAGATATCGTCTCTTTTGACCAAAATTCCACTGAAATATTACTTGCTAATCGTCTATTGATTGTTGTTTCTGGCTGAGAAAGCATATTTATGTCTAATCTGTCGTACGTGCCTCTTAGTTACATTAGTGAAATTCATCAGTTGAATAACTGACATACGAATAGGTACCAGTAAAGATACATCCCGATGAACCGCTGAATTCTCTATCAGACAGTGCTTTATGCTATAGTCACTCTGCAGTGCGTATTTTGACGTCACTAAATATTTGATGAAGTCATCGTCTGAGCTCAGCGCTGTACTCAGTTCTGCTCTAGGTGATTGAACTATCTTTGAATAAGTTCAAGAAATGATGCAGATTCATTGATAGCTGTTGACAAGGGGCTATATAATTTGGAATTCAAAAAACGTTCCATCCCTCTTATTGAATTCCAGTCCTTTAAATTGAAATAAAATGAATTATTTGCACATGAAGCGGGACATCTTGCTTGCCGAATAGCCGAATGTCAATATATTATATATGTAATAAAAAATCAGTTAGGCATGCCATGAATGTAAGCACTAACAGCAGCCAAATGTAGATGAATTTTGCAATTTACACTTCAAGAGTCTCACTATTTCATTTCTTCAACCAAGTTCGAAAGCATGCATATTGATGAACAGCGAGCAATCTGGCTTCCATGAACATAGACATCCGGCTCATTCTCACATTTGGAATGTATTTGCATTCAGCATTCACTAAGTCACATTTGGATTTACAATATTTACATTTTTCTTGTAGAACCCACCGTATATTATCTAAATGAATTTTATACGCAAAATCCGAAATATTTCATTCCTAACAAGTATTCCATCGTCTATAATGATGAAATTGACTTTACATGTTCACACAAACTCTTGCTGCTTCAAACGGCATGATTTTCAATGGACAGCTCATGTCATCGAATCTATAAACCAGTTAGACTGTCGCACATCAACAGCTGTCCACTTCATCATGCGATATCATTCAAACATGCGTCATTAATATTCACTCGATTGTTGACGCTCATTGCTGGTAACTACATGAGCAATTGAGATAATGAAGACGGAAGTGAACTATGATTTTGTGGATCTACTGTGACATGATTCAAATATAGTTTTCACCAGAAGATGACATGCTTCATTTTTATCCTTTTTTTACAAGAAAGACGTGGTGCACAATTTCACTGAGTGCTGTGCTTTGTGAATGGATGACTTTTGATCCATGGCTGTGTTGTTTTTAACCACCATCGCAATATAGCAGTAGTAGTACATGCTTGAAACCGAATGCTAGTTATAATATTAACTGTTGAAGCAAGAAGTTTAATGTTGTGCTCACCTCGGAGTTCCTGTGACCGTGGGCGTGACAGTCCGTCGATAAGTCCTGTCAGACACCGCACGGCTCGTGGACGCCACTTGGTGGAATTTCTAAAGGCTGTACGTAGAACCGCGTCTAGTGGAAGTGTCACCATAGGATTTTACAACCGCGCCGCCGTACATCTGGTTGAAATTGACCTAAGATTTATTCTATTCCGGAAGCCAGAACGAGTTTCTGCAGGGAACTAGGACGAACCGAAAATAAGACTTTCATAGAATGACGCGCACCCTGTCCCTACTACGAATCTGCACGTCTGCCGAGTTCTAATTAGTTCCTCTTCTTGTCATGAAAGACACATGTTAATCCAATGGGACACAGATCGCAGTTTTTGGAAAAATGAAATTTTCTTGAAACATTTATCCATGAAGCTGCACACATTCAGATTTGGCACCCTACTGTCGTCAAACGCCAACATGTTGGCCAACTTTATCCATTGAACCACATTCTCGCATACATTACGATCAGAAATATGATAATATCACATGCACATGATAAGAAATTATTTGGACATTTCATGTCAAAAATTATGGCTGTAGACTTAATGCTTCCAAGTTGATATGAGAAAACATAGAAAATGTCATTTTTGCCAAAAACTGCAATCTGCGTCCCATTGGAGCAACATGTGTCTGTCTTTGTCTGACAAGACGAGAAGCTAACTAGAACTCGGCAGACACGCAGATTCGTGGTAGGCATTGGGTGGACATCATTCTGTGAAAGTTTCTTTTTTGGCTTCGTTCCCTGCAGAAACTCATTCTGCCTGCCCGACTGAGTATTATGTGGATGAAAGACAATCGGCAGCCATTGCTGCGGAAGATTTGGTTGAAGTTGTTTATTTCTTCATGTTTGCCTACACATACAACGGTCTCCGCGTCAGAAACCTTTTGATCGAGTTTGTGTTCTCCTGTGGTCTACTTTTTATATCACCCGATAACTGAGATGTAGTCTTATCATGTTCTCGTACATTTTGATGATTGCATAAATCATACATGCTAAGCCTATTCAAGACTCCCACATCTTCTCACTTTTATGCTTTAATGAGAATATGTCCAAAAACATGCCGAAATAGAAATGCAATTATAGCTTCATTCGTACTGATAAAGTTGACTGAATTCCTTTTCAGCTATTGACAACATCTTGAGGCATGGACTGTCAGGAGTACTGGTTTGTTTTCAATTGATCGCTTGGAGTGTAGATCATTGTTTTATGGAATTGCGAGATAATAAACAGAGAATAGGGAATACCATCTGCGTTTACACTGCTATCTGTGTATTGTTTTTACGACGACAATGAACCGGTACTCAACACAGGAGTGTAATGCAACATACTGAGTCAGGCTACTCACTTCTAAATTCTCTGCTTTTGTGCAGTCTGAACTATCAGATGTTGAATTGTGCCAGGTATTAATCCATTGGAACACTTGCGACATGAAACGTTCTAGGACATTGTTATATTATAACGTGTTCTGCAATTATCGTGGCGGTGTCCTAATTCATACTGATTAAGCTATCAAGACCAAGTGATTCTATTTCAAAGAGCTTTTGTTTGAATTAACGCTTTACCACGATCGTATCGCCATGTCACTAAGTTCTTCATGCATAGCATGTAATTTAAAGTAATTTTAACTATAAGACACGTCATGCCACCGAAATTATTGTCATGTGAATATTGCATTTTTAGTTTGCATTTTCGTGTGAAAAAAATCCATATGCGTGAAGGGTAAAAACACTTACCGGTATGTTTCCAAAATAGATTCCCATGGACTGAAACGTGCTATGCAACTGATTTACTATGTAATTTTGTGAAGAAAACTTAGAAAGCAGGGCTTTGGGAGAGAGATGAATTAACGAAACAAATTAAGATTCGACATGATAACCCCTTACAAGGGAAGAAAAGTGCTTCAGATTGAGGCAAGCGACTTTTCAAATAATTGAAGCAATGTCTGTCGTTGATGAATTTGTACACCGCAAACACAACTATTCTCGAAATCATAAGTTATTGAAAGTTAAAATAAGTCAAAGGAAAAAGTTAACACCCGAACGTTTTCGCCGGCTCTTCTCAAGGGTGGACATTGTGACCTCCACTTATCGAAAGCCGTCTTGGAGCGGCTTATATTTACATTTTTGAGTCATGTTCAGATGTCTTATAAGAGAGGATTGGTTCGATGTTTATTTGATAGAGCCCGTCGTATATGTTCTGATTGTTCTTGGGAGGCCGAGTGTCGTTTTTTATTTGACACATTGAAAGCCAACGGCTATCCTGAGCAGTTCATACTGAAGTACTCTACTGCAATAAAGGAACTACCGACTTTTGGTCCCAAATGTAAACCTGTTTACATTCGTGTTCCTTTTCTGCATGATAGGTTTTCCACAGTTTTTTATAAGAAATTAAGTCGTGTCACTAAAAGTGTTTGTCCTGCCATCGATCCTGTTGTAATACATAGTACGAGATCTATTTCTGTTCGTTCTGTGAAGGATGAGTTGCCCTTCGAGTGTAAGGCCCGTGTTGTGTATAAGTTTTCTTGTGGTTGTGGATGCAGCTACGTGGGCCGCACTCAACGTGCTTTGTCTGCCAGAGTGTCTGAGCATCTACCAGCATGGATATACTCTTGTGGTTTTCGTCCTCGCTCGAAGTCTTTGCCAGATAGCGCTGTTACCAGGCATGTTATGTCCTGCAACCTTTTTGACAAGTCTGTTCCTCCAGTCAGTCATTTTACTGTACTGGCTCATTCTGACTCTGTTTTTCTTCTAAGCGCATTTTGGAGCCATTACTGATAAAATTGTACAAACCTGCTTTGTGTATCCAGAAACAATTCATTTTCTCTCTTGCTTTTCCTTGGTAGATTTCTATGTTAGTTCTGTCCGTCATTCCGTCCTTTTGAGTTGTTGTCATTTCGCTGTGTCAGTGTCGATTGCATTAGTGTTTTATTGTCAGTTAACCGGTGTCCACCCTTGAGAAGAGCCGGCGAAAACGTTCGGGTGTTAACTTTTTTCCTTTGACTTATTTTAACTTTCAATAAATTATGATTTCGAGAATAGTTGTGTTTGCGGTGTACAAATTCATCAACGACAGACATTGCTTGAAGAAAGGTGCATCAGTTGCATGCTAAATTATGGGTGATCATGTGAGTGATTGAAACAATCAAACAACCGCAAAATTTGCATAGTTCTCTTTTCAGATTGAATGTAAAAATACAGGGTGACTTTTTGAAAACCTTTGGAAATCAATTATTGATAAGTCATGAAGCTCGACAACTTTTCAACAGTTGAACCTGCTACTTGTGGGTTCTTCACCTGAAGGATAAAAAGCGTTGAACGAATTCGCGAATTCACAAAATTCGTCGCACGAATGCGTATTTCTATGATTTCATGCTTGGATGTAAGAATGACAGGTTAATAATTGCATTACCTTATTTGTATTTTCATCTGTTTAGAACAGCCGCGCTAAAATCAGCATCCTTGCAAAGCAGTGCATAGCACTTCAATATTCTCATACACCATGCGAGCGTGATGTTTTCATGATGATGCCATCATATGCAGGATAGTAGCCAATTGCTTAACTTTAAGACAGCGAAGATCGAAAAATCATTCGGGTTTATTTAAGCAATTGTCTCCTAACACTATATCAAGTGCTGATGTAGTATATGCATTTATAATATCACAAAACCGAAATCATTTAAACGAATTCTTTTTTAGATATAATTTTTGAGAATTCAATTACGTGCAGTATTAATTCTTATTCTTGATAACTGACTTTGATACTTTAAATTTCAGTTGCTCTTCAAAGCCCTTGGTTTGAATGAACTGGACTTCAAATTTGGGCTGACAAAAGTCTTCTTCCGCCCTGGAAAATTCGCGGAATTCGATCAACTGCTTCGATCAGATCCTGAGAACTTAGCCGCTCTGGTTGCCAAAGTACGTTCTTGGCTTTTGCGATATCGGTGGCGGAAAGCTCAATACTGCACATGGGAAGTGATCAAATTGCGTAAGAAGATCGAGTGGCGGCGAGAGCAATTAGTTAAAGTGCAAAAGACAATGCGGATGTGGATTTGTGTTAAAAAATTCCGTCCGCGAATCCGAGGACTGTTCCGACTTAGCCAAGTATCGAAACAATTGAATACTCTTCTCCAGCTTGTTCAACAACTGAAAGGCAGTGAGTCGACCACCGCGAAGAAACAGGTAAGTCATAGAATGAGGCGACCGACATTTAAACCCGTAAGATGCTCTCATTAATATTTATTCAACTTCAATATGTAATTCA
Source organism: Prostheceraeus crozeri (assembly GCA_907163375.1). Classification (NCBI taxonomy): domain Eukaryota; kingdom Metazoa; phylum Platyhelminthes; order Polycladida; family Euryleptidae; genus Prostheceraeus; species Prostheceraeus crozeri. Next base: position 37,573 of record CAJQUW010001856.1, read on the forward strand.
TTTATTCGACAAGTATTAGTAAAATACAATTATTGCCCTCAACAGCGAAATCGAATGATGTGAGGCTGTGCATGATATATGTGCATCTTGTCACATGATCACAGTGGCATGGAGATGAAATATAAGGTCCTGAAATTCGCAAATAGTGTGGCAAAAACATCTGTTAGCGTAAATGGTAGCTTTTCTTGAGGACGGATTAGCACTGTTTGCATACTGGGTACCCAGTTATTTGGTTTCAGGTTGCAATCTGTATGAAGTGCAATGCCATCTTGGAATGAATTCCACATAATCGATGTCATTCAAAATGCATCGATTGATTGCACAAATCTAGCACTTTTTAAGAATATTTACGTTATACTCGCATCAAGTAGTTCCAACTTGTAAGTTAGAGGATAATTATATCGTACACGTTTATAATAATAACTTCATCTGATGAAGGGAAGAGAGAGGAGATCAAGGAGATCAAGTGGCCTCCGTGGCACAGTGATTAAGTACTTGGCCTAGCGATCTTTTGGTCCAGAGGTCGAGCCCCGAAGGTGTCATTGGAAGTCGGCAGGAAGGGCATCCGGACTAAAAGTACTACAACTCCCCATAAGTCTGACTATGTCAGCACCGTCAAAGCACCAAGTATGGGGAGTGAACGAGTGATGAAGCAGTAGATCTGCGATACATGCAACACGACATTGTGATTAATACATAATTTTTGGCAGATTGGTCTTTCACTAGACATGCATCTCGATATGCAACTGCCTCAGCACACCATATTATCTGCTTTAGAATTTACGTTTACCGCCATTATGTATCCCTGCAAAATTTCCTCGTGGAAAATCATGAGAAAAGTGCTTAATTGAGAATCTCACGATCTTGCATAATAGCTCTAATAATGAAAATTTAAACCATTTAAACAACGAGATTTTATACGAGAGAAATTGTACATAGTTGATATTCGCATGAAGGATGATGAGTTTTGAGATAACGTCATATGCACCATTGTGACATGGAATTAGAATTTCGTGAGGTTTCATTATTTCTTACTTATGTATCGACCTCATGATAGTCTCATGAGTAGTCAGTAAATATGTAAGAGTGCAAATCCGGAGCAAGTTTGATGTGAATTGTAGATATAGTCTAGGTAAGTATTGTTCAACTTCTCTCGACAAAGTGAGTTGCTGTCAAGGATAGCAGATATGAGGATAATAACCCACTTTGCCGATATCCAAATTCCAATTGAATAGAGGATGTTTTCTTTCACTTTTAATTCAATTTTTTGGTCGCCCGTTGTTACTCTCCAAGAAAATGCCAATGAAAGTCGGTATTGAAGGATTCACATCACTCTAGCAGCAGTCAGAATGATAGAACTTTTGAGATTATTGTGCAACTTAGGGAGTTGACCTTCTACTTTTCGCAAAAACAACACCGATTTAAACATTAACCAGACATTATGGATTAATTTTTTACTTCAATCTTGTATAAACATTGTAGAAGCATTTTTCAAACGGAGAGAAAATTTGAAAAATAGTATGGGAATGTAATGCTTTTGAACGGTGTATGCCTCTTGGATAGATATATACGAGGCTACGGTTTACAGCACCTTGTCTGTCTGCATAGTCGCATAATTTCTATCCCATTTTCACTTCATCTGCATGGGATCGCTATCAAATGATGTAAAAATGATAAAAAAATTGATTTTGATGAATTTCGTGATACATAATCGTGCGAGGAATCTGATCATGGAAAACGACTTGATAGACAGCATTGGTGATTTTGTCTGTTACTGGGTAGGTATGTGCGGTCCAACCCAAAAGAAAAACGTTTATATTAAGCTGAACTTCAGTTCTGATTCGAGTTCATTTTATTACCATCAAAACATCGTTTAATGAATTGCTGAATTGAAACTTGAGGGCACTGCATCGGAGGATATTAAAGATTTGTTGCAGATTGCGCGCAGTTCTGTGCTACTATCTTGCATTACCATTGTCCGAGAGCCATTATTATAGTCACACTTTTGCGTCATCAATTACGCATGAATTTTGAATTTGTTGCGTCACATTGGACAGGCGGTGAGTGGTCAATTTTTATAATGATAAACGCTTTGAAAGTTAAGGTTTTTTTAATTTATAGAGCACGTTTTCTCTATGGTTTGCAGTTTCCCACAGTGTTGATGTGTGTCTGGAAGTAGTGATGTAATTCGCATTCTACATTAGCAAGTTTCAAAGGGCAGTTTCAGAAAGTGGCAGAAGCAACATTTCCTTTCAATTAAACTAGTTGCAACTCACATCTATAGGCCGGCTTGTTATCTCAACACTGATTTAAAGTAAATGTATAGCTTTGTGGAAGAGAAAGCGTGTAATTTCGAACATTTTATCGTTGTTTCAAAGGTTACAAAGTTTGTATGTTTTTACATTGCCAGAAAGTGGCTTTGTACATGTTTCTTGCCCCTCAACACGAGGGTTTTCCGATGAATGCGTGATTCACACTACAGTACCTATTAATATCTGAGTTTTAGAATGCAATACATCATGCTTTGACGCCCGATCATATAATCTTAAGATTGGAATTTCTTTTTCTGTCATTTTTGAATTCATGTACGGGATTTACATGCTCGAAAGTTATCTTATTTCGATTGTGTGCACAGAATAAGTTGTTTCGAAAATATAAGGAATCTTGCAAAAGTGTTGTGTTAAAGTCTAATGGAATACACATGCTCGAATAGACACTGAAAAGCTAATATTACGACCAGTTTGATCAAGCGCTAAATTCCGTGTTTTCCGAGTAAAAAGTAGATATACGCTTGTCCCAGATTTCTACTTGAAGGTTGATGTACAATTACTGTTATTCTTCTCTGATACTACCGAACTTTTCTATGACCATTTATGTTTTGCTTGTACGAGTCTGTTAGTCTGTAACAAACCCATTATCACTTCGGAGGTAAATTGATATTTAACATTGCTTGTCACATGACAGCACCAGGAAGTGCCGTAAGGAAAATGTTAGGCAAAACTTGGATTTGGTGGCAAACTTCAAGGTAGCAAAAACTTCAACATTCTGAGGTCAAAAACCTAACCCGCAAGCATTCAAATCCAAGGTGAAAATTCCCATTTTTACACCGAGGCCTTAGGACCCATTATGCACATGAACAAAAATTGGGAATATTGGCTTACACACCCTTCTTAAATAGATTATTTTCTCTTAACTGCCTGGATGAGTTTGTGCCTATCAGTCTACTATAGTAGCCAAACAGAGATACTTATGTCGTAGATTTCTTCATGGATACTATGTAAATATTATTCAGTAAACGTTGACTCATTTCGATGTAGATGTTACTTAACTTTCTACGGATAAGATCACATTCTTATCTTTTCTTAAGCAGATGATCACATGAAAACTGTAAATGAAGATGTACGATTTTCATGACTACCATTGTTTAGTCTTCGTCGTAAAGCTAGAGATGGTGTTACTGATGTATTTTCAAGTATGTCATTTTCTAATTTTCAATTATGTTCAGGTTGAAGCCTTGAATGCTGATATCGAGAAGACTCGTCGACAGTGGTGTCAACTCAAAGCTCCTGTTACACAAGCAATGGTTGACAAAGCGGTAACGTCACATATGCAACAGATGGACACTAATCTCAAAGACCTTCGTCGAAAGTTAGAGACTCAGAAAAAGAAAGAAGAAGAAGAGCGATTACGAAAGATACAGGAGGAAATGGAGAGGGAGCGGAAAAGAAAAGAAGAGGAGGAAAGAAAGCGAAAAGAAGAAGAGGAAGAAAAGAGAAAGCGAGCGGAAATGGAAGAACGACGTCGAAAAGAGGAAGAAGAAAGAAAGAAGCAGGTGGGAATAAAATAGTTATTGATCATTCAGTTATTTCATGATTAGAAGTCTTTAGCAACGACGCTAACCACTGTCCGTTACTATTGATTATTGACTTGCAAGTTAGCTAGGTCGTTGATTGAGAAACAGATGGAACTCCCACAAAATCAAATGGGAAAAGCTGAACTAATTGCTTTGACCGGAATATTTATGAGAAATTGTTTGAACAAATGCCGATCATTTTTGAAAGATAAACATTTTCGCTTGGAGTAGGATGTAATTGCAATATTTTTATTCGAACTGCGTCTGAGTGATGTAACCGGTGATCAAAATAGCCGCAATTGATATCTAAAAAATGGCAATGAGATTTTGAATTTTTCATCACTCACTTATTTCGGTGTATCACACACAGCCCTAGTTTCAATATCAATCATCGCTATTGTTCCGATACCATTGCTTCAACATGTTGCCATTTGTGACTTCTCCTGAACTGTAGGTCTGAGCTACCTGCGATTTACATAAATGTGCAGTACTATGACGCAAGGGCGAATTCTATCAAAAATTGTATTTCTACGTGCTTGTGTATATTGGTTGTACATGTTGCGGTGGGATATAATAAAGATACGTTCGCATGCCAATGAAATAAAAGTTGAAAAATGAAATAAATTATCATGTTTGAAGTTTAGTTCAAGAAATTAGCTTAATATTGTCATATAATTACTTTGAGTTTTTAATTCCTAAGATTTAATCAAGAATGCACCGGCAAATCCTATGACACAGCTGCATTTCAATTGCTGATCGACATAGCTACGAATTTCGTAATATGCTACCCAATACAGTTGCAGGAGGCGTATGCACTAAAATATACAGCCGAAGTATACACTCGTAAAGAGAAGTAGTAAGATTTGAGCAGCAATTATAATAAATCATGAAAAACGTATTTTTTAAGCAGACTAGGAAAGGCCAGAGTCTATACCCTTAATGGTCTAGCTGTGAGGAAGTTTAAACCTTAACTATAGACAACTTGTTGGATTAAGAGACAGATTATAAAGTGAACTCACTCATAACTATAACAAGCAATATCTCTCAATCATATAAAAGGATCAACCAAATCAGCTACAAACATAGACAACAAACAAAGTAAAATGCGAAAGGATAAAGAACAGATGTAACTGCTAACAAGACGAAGTAAAGATAACAAGTAAGATTTAAAATAGACACAGCAAAACTTAAATCATCAGTAAGCGACTGCTTGTTAATCGCCCGCTTGAACTTTTGCAAGTCATACAATGCTGGAAAGCAAGTTTACGGAAGTACATTCCAAAGTCGAGCAGTGTGTATGAAGAAAGACTGTTTGCCTATGGCAGTTCTACAAGTAGGCACAACAACGGAGTAGAAATGCGATGATGTAGTCTGCCTGGAGACTCTGTTTGCAGTCAACGTGAGTGGAGGAGGAACACAACCCGAAAGTTCTGAGGAACAAGCTCTAAAAAAAGTAGCGTTAGAAGCTGTAGAAGTCTCGCAATAGGATTGGATATTTTTCTCTTAAACGAATTTAGATACTTGTGATGATGTTGCGTAAAAGTCCTATTTGTATTAAAATAATTTGTTTGTGTTGCAGGAGGAACGAGATCGCATAGCCGCTGCAGAACTTCAAAAGAAAATGCAGGAAGAGGCAGCGAAAGAGGCTCAGCGACAGCGTGAACAAGAGCAAGAGCGTCTTGACAGAGAATTGGCGTTGCGTCTGGCATCTGAAGACTCGTCAGCCGTTGAAGATATGTCGGCTGTGAGCTTGCCACGAAGTGCAGCCGTATTGGCACAGCGTCAGGCAGCTCAGCAGAAGAAACTAGATCTCAGCAAATGGAAGTACGCTGAACTACGAGATACCATCAACACTTCTTGTGGTGAGATTATTTCATTTTTATTCAGCCACGTATACTATGATATCATGATCTCAACCGGCTGTGAACGTCCTTATCATACCACGTGCGACTCCTACTTCTGAGAACATCGGCATTCTTCGAATAAAAGTCACCCTAGATAAGGGCTGTATAACATGGCGTGTTTTTAAAAACATGCGTATTGTTTTTTTAGAAATTTCCGAAAAATGACATTCGATAAGAAATTCTTAGAAAACTAATAAGTATTGAATTAGATAACATTTCCATCTTTCATAACTGTCTTATTGGTGATTAGATGGACATGGGTTTAATAGTCATTATCTCCTAACAGTCAGGGCATAACATATATGCTTATTAGCGTACGGCAATATTCCTTGTTCTATTTTACAAAATGCGATCAGGCATGAACATCAATTGAACAGCTGCATTGTGCAAAAACGACAAAATAACTGTGTTAACGCAATTTCATACTTGAAACAATATTTTGAAACTGCTTTCAAAGCCAGGATTTTAATGATGATTTTAGAACCATTTTTGCACTTTGCCTCAAAACATAGCTTTTTCGAAGATGGTTTCAAAGCGACACTTTCGAAGGAGTTTTACATTCTATTATAAACATAATTGTAAAACTATATAATTAGACATTTTTTCAACAGCACTATCAAAAAAGTTTTCATAACTGTGCTTTTATGCCTGATTAATATATAGTACTCTTTAAAATGCTTTTAAATACGTTGTGTTTCTTAAGCTATAATTGAGGTCCATGCGATTGATGAATATAAATTAGTTGTCAATAAGACCTGCATGTCCTATTAAAGGCGAGAGCAGATTAAGACAAGTGAGCCAGTAACACCACTGTCTATCTATGGATCGACCGGGTACCCGGGAACGGCATTCGAAACCGATTTAACCGTTTTTCGTTGCTGTTACTGACGCACGTATGGCTCAACTATATTTATTATTCAATGCATAGTAGATTGTAGTAATTTACCTGTTTTAGACAATGTTTACCTGTTCCTCTCTTCCCCTTTCATTATAAAATTGTAAGACTGAATTTAGAAAAATTTAACTTAGAGTCAGTTAGAGGGTACCTTATATAAAAATCTATCCCTAATTATTCAACGTAGCAAAGTGCGTCAAGGTAACAGAATTAAAAAAAACAAGCTAACGACTAGTTAATTTTCTAAAAGACGCAAAATATGATTTGAAAGAACATTATTATATCCTAAAATGTCTAAAAATTTTAAAGTTACTTACTAGAAGGATAAACAACGGTTCTCCTCTCCTCATGTGGAATGAATTGTCGAGTAAGTCGTTCTGTTCAAATTATGTTTATCACTTATATATTGAAAATATTCTATTTAACAGTCTGCCCATTCAGATGATAAGAGGACAGGTCTGTTTCCAATCAAAATTTCAGATCTAGCTAAAAAGAGGGATTACGCTATCTAAAATCTACCAGGTGTGTAAGAGAATTAATATTAGTTCCTTAAGCTAAAACGTGAAATGAAATTCTACAAAATATGCATATAAATTATTTGACATCAACAGGAACTTGGTCAGGACGATCGCGTTTCGACCGCTAAATCCTAGACGCTCAAACCCGACCAAGCGCGGTCCTGTATATTTAAGATGCACAGCCTCAAAAGTTAAATTTATACTCGTAGTAGAGAAAAATTAGCATCTATCAAAAAAAACAAAAAAACAGAGTCACTATTGACTGAAATGTACCTCAGGCATTTGAAAGAAGGACAAAGTCCAGCCAGTAGATGTTAGATAGTTATGTGATCATAAGCAGGAAAGGCCCTGACACATTGATGATGGAAGGGAGTTTCATTGGATCAACTTAAATTTAAGAAATTTGTATTAGAGGGTAGAATGGGGAGAACAACCGAAATGTCGGTAATCACCAGAAACATCTTGAAACTGATTAGAGTATTAGTCTGATAACGAACAGCGAAGCACCGCATTTATGATCATGAACTATTCGCTTGCATGGCGAACAGGAAGTGGATACGGATCGGGTATAGTGATAAAACAAGTAACCGGCCGTGCCTAGTGTTCACACGGTAACCCGGTCACGGCCACGGTGCGGTTAGAAATTCAAACAACTACCCGGGCACGGGTACCGCTGCAAAATCAGGCACGGTCGATCCCTATGTCTGTCCATGGTTTGTTAGAGACGAATGTCAGTTTGAGAATATTTTTAGGAAACGGAGTAATTGCTAGCAAATGCAAGTGGTGTGATGTGAACATGCAACATCTTTTTTAGATTTGGAGCTGTTAGCGGCCTGTCGTGAGGAATTTCATCGACGTTTGAAAGTGTACCACGAGTGGAAGCAGAGAAATAAACAGAAGGCAGGCGGAAAACCTGAAGGTGATGAAAACCGAGCACCTCAATCTGTACTTGACAATGGTAAGTGATAGACTGCTATCAATTCATTCGCAGAAAATGATGAAATCATTGTTGAACTTTCCGCTCGTCTACAAACTTCGCTTTAAAATGATAAAGATTTCGATAAATCACTCAGTCGATAAACACGCTGTGATCTTGTGATTATGATCTTGATAACAAACGTTAAATTTGTTGTAAATAATTTACGAAAAATGTGCTAGATTTTGTCTTCATTTACAATTCCTAATGAGAAACACTCTGGACTTTTTTCGTAAGACAATCAGTAACGTAGTTGTTTGATTTGTCATGCAAATGTCTTAAAAATTCTGCTTACGCCCTTACAACAGGCCGACCAGCGAAATCTACGAAAGGTAACTAACTGCTTGCCGCGAACCTTGAATCTTTTGTCTCAAACCTACAAGAACAAAAAATCGTTTTATTTCATGCATTATGTGTAGCGATCCATCAGAAGAAATTGATAGCTATGACCTGCATAGATTAAATGCGTTGCTTTTCATAATACATCTCTTCGGCGTGACCTTATTCCTTCAAAGATCCCTTTCTTCTGACCGCGGTCTGTCAAACACATATTTCATACTATATGAAATTGACATCACTCATCGCATTACTTTCAATTTTAAAAAAGTAGCAAGAAATACTTTCATGAATTTCAAACGTTTTTGAATGTATACATTTCGTTAGGTTGCTGTACAGAGACAAGGCAATTGATCTCTGTAGGTTGCTGCAACATAATGTGAGTCATTCACTAAAAAGGAATTGAAAAGTTCAATTATCTACTAGTGCATAAAACAGGGGATTAAATTGTTGATGTTTACAAAAATCTCTCATCCTCTTGCAACACAATATGTTCTTCTATGTTTGAGACAACCAGTGATGGTGGTTGACATAAATAATCTTTGATCCGAATGTCTGTTGTTTTGATTCTTCCTGGTTTTGGTAACTGAATTGTTATGACATATTATGAAACAGCTAACTTTTTTGTGCTCTTGTATTTAAGTTGAGATGTTTTTCTACGAAGCATGCATTCGAGTACATGCGCCATCATATTTTTTTCTAATTGTGCCTACATTGTCTGTATCGTAAACATGGAGAAGGCAGTTTTAATCGATCGTAATTGATTGATGATTTCCTGAAAGAATTGTCATAGGTATCATTTTGCTCATTTGTAGTTTGAGACTCCTCCTAATTTTGCACCGTCTCATTATACAAAGTAAAAAAAATCCGAACTAGTAAGAACTGTTGGTTATATCGCTGTGTACTGCATTCACTGAGAATCGCGTTTTAGCATCCCTTCTTACCAAAACACCTCTTTTTTAAGTACAATAGCCCATTTTAGTGGCATTTTGTTCGCGGAAATCATAACAGCTTCTTGGTGTCCATTGGCTTAGAAAAGACAGGTATTGAAGTGGGTAAATTCGAAAAGGTTAAGATAAAAATAAATAAATTATGACAAAAAATTAAAGAACCATTCTACTCTTGCAGTAGTTTGCTAATAGACACCTTCGTACTATTTCCTAATGCCAAAAATTAAAAGCTGTAGTCTAATTGAAAGTGAAATAAGGCTACCAGCAAATTCACAAAAGGAGCACATTGAGACATTGATCAGGAGCTATTTTTGAATGTATGAACGAGAGATAAAAGCATCAGTCATGCGTGGCACTGTCACTGCTATGCACTGCCTTTCATTATACGAATTCGAGAATTTCACATACTGAATATGATTTACCATTATTTTCAGTTGCTGAATCTTTTAATGATCATATGAATGGAATAAATCATACATTAGGAGAAATATGTCAACTTGATATATTAATGTTATTCAATTCCATTCATTGCTATTGATATCTCAAAGAAACGAAAAGAAGTTAAGTATGTTTCAAACGAAGGCTATCTTTGCTGGGTATGCATACATTTGATCCTTATGTCTTTGTGACGATGAACAAACAAAATTCATCGACTTTTGAATGTATAGGTTGAAGAAAAGCTGTGATTGACTTGATTGATCTCACCATTAATGGTTAGAACTTGTAGCCAGTTGTTATAATGAGTTTATCTTAAATGAATGCTCATTTTTCTAGTGTCGAAGTTTTGTTGCTTCCATCACTATAACATGTACCAGTATGTTTTGACAATTATTTGTGATTTTCTGTCTATATTGATTGATTCATTTTGTAGCAATTTTTATGTTATGGTTTACATATTTTAGCTTAAGAGGTAGACATGCATGTACATGTAGATGGCTCAGTCTATTGCATGATGTTTGAATTCAACAATTGAAATCCATTCTGTTCTGTTTGGCTGTTATGCTGAATTAGCATTTATTGCATATTTTACATGTTATTCATTTTCGAAAATGATGACGAAATTTTTCTTCATTCATATTAACAATTACAGGCAAGCATACATATCCCTGATGCATGCTACTCCCGATCAAATACGCATTTGAAGTTTTTCATGCGACTCGTATTGAGTATTCCGACTGCTGAATATGACAGATGCAGTTCATGAATTAATTGCTTTTTTATTCTAAAGTAGTCGACCTTATTTCCGTTTTTCCACTCAATTTGTGAAAGATCAAAAACAGAATTATGTTGTACATGTTGGTTTATCAATCACGTTTTGGCGCAAAAATCGGTTGTCATATTACAGTATGATAATTAATTAATTTTTTAGTCATGCAATTCTAATTACAGCTGCATTATAGCTAGCGATCCTAGTGTATTTTGCGTTATCGTGCAAAAGTTTGACGTATAATTTCTTCTACTGCTCGAGTGAACTGACTGTTTCATTTGGCATTGTAATTTGCCAGGTCATAGGGTGTGATTCATTGACAAACTCACCGTAGAGAATGAATAGATTGTATTATTTTCGATCGTCTTCAGCATAAAATTTAAGGTAATCTCAATTAAGCAGAAGCGTAGTTAACAGGTGTATGGGAATTTTGAAACAATCTGACCGGTGAATAAATGTGATTTAGTACATTTTGATGGATTTTAAAAAACTGGATCTAACATCAATAATTGCTCAGATGAAATTGATCAAGGTAATTCAATATGCAAATCTTAATTCAAGCGATAAGAATTATAGTAGAATGAATTTCTTGAATCCGCAATTCTTATTACATTTCGATGTGCCGGTCATTCATTTTTCTACGTCTTATAATTGACACAGGTTTGACAGAAGCTGAAATTTGATTATGTTATATATATTATGGAGCGACATCTAAAGAAAACGATTTAAGAGAAATGATAATTGATTACAGCAGCAAAATTAAATCAAAACAGTTTTAGGATCAAATGATAGTACTTTTCAAGGTAATTCAATATGCAAATCTTAATTCAAGCGATAAGAATTATAGTAGAATGAATTTCTTGAATCCGCAATTCTTATTACATTTCGATGTGCCGGTCATTCATTTTTCTACGTCTTATGATTGACACAGGTTTGACAGAAGCTGAAATTTGATTATGTTATATATATTATGGAGCGACATCTAAAGAAAACGATTTAAGAGAAATGATAATTGATTACAGCAGCAAAATTAAATCAAAACAGTTTTAGGATCAAATGATAGTACTTTTCTTTGAATGTACTGTCATTAGTACAATGAATTATTCATTTAATTTCATTCAAACTAAAGTTTTTACGTCACTGAATTTCAGCTAATTCCGACGCTACGCTGTTAGCTAATGCTCGTGGAGTTGCTGCAGGAGCAGCGAAAAAACAAGAAGAACAACGATACTTCAGAATTCCATTTCTTCGTCCGTCCGATATGAACAGAGAGCGAAGCAACAGACAGCCATTACAAGGATTCTGGTGGGCACATTTCGATGGTCCGTGGGTCGCTCGGCAAATGGAAGTAATGGATTCACGAGAACCAATCCTATTGCTTGCTGGTGTTGATGATATGGCTATGTGTGAACTGCCGCTAGCGGAGACAAATCTGACCACTAAGAAAGGTGCTGAAATTTCTGAATCGGAATTCAGCCGCGAATGGAGTCGCATTGGTGGAGACGATTACTTAAAGAAAAATGCTCAACGCATTGCATCTTCTTACATTCGCAGTCAACTGAAATCATGACGCCGCTGAAATATAGCGTTTAGGTCATTTGTGACTATTTCAATCCGAAATCGACCAATCTGATTTGAAAGTGATCAGAAATTTCCAGCGAATGATGACAATGTGTTACCCGTCCTGAGTTGTTGGTCCCTAATCATTCACTCGTCAATTAAAATCATCATTTTTCACTTCGTTGAATGTGTGTTGATCACTTCAAATCACAATTCCTTTTAACTGAGAAAATGAGATTGAATATGTGCATACAGAAGATAATCTGATTAGCCTATTCTTTGCCGTTCATATGAAGTACTAAATGTATTATTGAAGAACTTTCTGTCAATTCTGTATTTATTTCTACTTTCTTTTGTCTGAAAATATTGTTGAATTACTTTTATGTGCTAGTTTTCTAATTTGACAATATAAACGAATAAAAAACACTCATAGGGTTAACCACTGTATTGCTGGAGACTTCTCATTGTCAGAAAACCTGCGTCATATCAAGTTTAGATATTGTTATTTTGCTGAGACGAGGCACCCATGTGTACTCGTGTTTTTCAAGCGATGACATTTTTCAATGATTAATTTTGATCTGTTTCAAAGGAATACTTGTTTTATAAAGCAATTCACGCACATGCTTTGATGTAAACGTTTTGATCGTTAGATGAATCTTTAAGTGGCACACATTCCTCCACTGATTAGCTTTCCTTACAGTGCAGCACTCATCACTTTGTGCCTTGAATGCACCAAAATAAGTCGTCATTAAATGGAGTTTCACCTCGTGATGTGAAATACAAGAATGATTGTTTTCTCTTATGAATGCATGGGAAATTTTAGTTCTTGGTCAAAATCCATGGATTCTTATAAAATGGTAAGGGCTTATTTACACTCGCTGCTTTCTAAGGAAAGCCTCGAAAAATAATCTGAATGACAGACACATCAACATCTAAAACCTATTCTATAAATCCTAAATTTTGGCCGGGAATCAACTGCCTCTATAAAATAGTCCGTGGAAATAGGTAGGAAGAATTCAAATGGCGTGGCCTTCAAAGTTTATTGGCTATACGTACGTCGAGGCGATTGATTTTCCGGCAAGAATTTCAGCAGAAGAGCATTTGAAATGTTGCTGATAACCCATGATGTTTGAATATCATTTTCAAGGCTTGCCATGGGAGTTTATCGCAATGATCAAGACGGGTAAATCCAATTTAATCCACAACATTTGACGAAAATGTGTCTTTGATTTGTAAAATCCATATTTCTGAACCGATTTCAATAGTTTTTTTTAATCGAACCGTAAAGATCTCATCTATTATGGCATGGTTTTTAAAAAGTCACAAAGCCAAGACCTTCTTCATAAGTTGCCGTTTTTTGCCGAAAAAAGACCAAAAAAGCATGTCCAAAGTTGCAGTACTCTCACTTCAACACGGATTTTCGATTAGATACATTCAAATACACCCACTAATATTTATATCATCTGAAAGAAGAAGATCAGCTCTTTAAGACAGTCTAATTTTAAATATTGTAATTAATATTAATCATTGAATTTTCACTGGGTTTCCATTGTCCAATGAAAAAATGTCCTCTGACCGAGCGTTTTCTGTCCTCTGACCGAGGTACCTTTTCTCGAAGAATATTGAGAACACCAAACGAATCCCCTAGTGTGCTAGTTTATAAATCCGTAAAGAAAATTCAGTTTGGTGACGTTACAAGTGAGCAATATTGATTTAAAAATATTTTTATCCGTTTTTTCGACCAGAATATTTTGAATATTCCCAAAAATTTCATATGGATGCTAAAACCAGAAATTTAGTCAGGAATCGATGAAATTTCACAGCATAGGAGGGATCCATGCTCTTAACATCTATGCAAAAGAAATTTTTCATTTATATCAATTAACCCTCTCAAAATCTCCAAAAACCACGAAAATGTCCTCTGAGAGACCCTATAAAAAATCTCGGTCATAGGACAACGTTGAAATTTAAGATCTCGGTCAGAGTACAAGGGTCTCGGTATATAAAGACATGATAATGTATGCAATTACATTTAGATCACTTCGTTTTACGCGTTCAAGTATTCGTCCAAAGTTCCCGCAGTCTCATGAACCCAAATGCACAAACCGAAGAGTTTTTTCTTCGATCACATCAATTTGTCCTCTGACCGAGACCTTAAAAATCTCGGTCAGAGGACAAGGTGGGTCACGGTCAACGGACATTATATGCAATACATTACATTTTGGTCACTTCGCTTTACGCATGCAAGCATTCATCCTAAGTTCCCAGTTTCATCAGCAACCCAAATGCAGAAGCCGAAGAGTTTCCTGTTCGACATCTATCTGACCGAGATCAATTTGTCCTCAGACTGAGATGTAGAAAAAATGGTTTTTTAAAAGTGCTAGATTTCTATGGAAAGTTTTTATTTGGTGTGGTCGCCGCTAAGATTTTCGTGTTCAGCGTAAGAAAAATGAGTATGCAAATTTTCACGGAAATCTGAGACCCAAAGTTGAAAAGACAGAAATGTTGTGGAATAAATTGGATTTACCCAGACCCTTCCCTGTGGGAACGCATCTTGCTAATATCAACAGATTATCTGGCGAGGTAGCGATTTGGTGGATAATTTTTTTAAAGGTTCATTTTCGTGTAAAAACTATCTCCGCATGTGAAAACGGTCATCATTTATCCAAAAACATGTGTGAAATTAAAAAACGACAGGTGGCGAAAAAGTTGCTATAATTAGTTGGTAGATATTTGTTTACTAATGCGAGCTGATTTTTCGCCAACCGGCGAAATCGTGGATATTGTAGCAACTAATTAGTGGTAAGTAGTAATGTTCGTATATTACCTTCACATGAAAATATATTGTATACTCAGTCTGATCTGATAAAAAGAGATCTTTTTTAATTCACGAAGGCTTAAACTATAAAAAGTATTTGTCTTCCATAAATGTCGCAGTAAATACTATGATACTGTTCAAATATTTGTCATTGTTGTAAATTATTGAATGTCAAGAGATGTTATGAAAAATGATATATGCGGATTCTCTATATTTTTATCATTATCAAAGAATGATAGTCTGCACTTATATCTTAGATAGATTAGCCATATGTGAGGGATAGTGAGGAGGTGAGGGAGAGAATAGAGCCTCGACTGTAGAGGCGGATTACTAAAGAAAACAAGAGATAAAGTCAAAAGTAAAAAGTGACATATAGAGCGCGAATTGTCGCCGGCGAACTTCGCCAGCGAATATCCCGCAAATATGACTGAACTTTAGCATGATATTCTGCAGCTGACATTCGCCAGTTTTTCGCAAGATTCGTTCCCACAGGGTTCTGACTCGGTGTCGAATATCTCTGCATGCTATGAATAATTTGAATTATAGAAACTGCGACCATAACAGATGTAGCCTAGTGAACTATCAATCCTTCACGTGGGATAGGCCCCTGGTTCTTTAATAAAAAGACGAATGTTAGAAATTGAGCTGTTTTGTCCTATCAATAAGCCGAATAGCCAATTCAAAATTTCGCTAATAATCTAATCAACGCTGCATTGTTAGAAACGTCGCCGATCGGCATTTGTTGAAGATGCTTAAATTACTGAAAACCATCGTGGCCTACACAAACAACTAGATCAGATCGAACGTGCTTTCGTATTCAATTCAAGATGGACATGAATTTCATCCTACAGCTAATTGGTTTAGAATAGGGCTTTATAAATTACCGTAACATTCCCAAGGCGGTAACTTACCGAAAATTACCGTAATTTATGCGGTAAGTTACAGTAATTTATGAAAAATATAACATCATAGCGCGCCCGGCTCACCCAAGCAATTCAAGTATGTATTATTAGAAGACTATTTGACACTATAAGACTGCCTAGAATCATAACGCCCCATTTGAGTCTTTATTTGTCAACTTAGTCCCCTGAGGTTAGCTGGCCAAATTTTGCAATTGCTCTTTGCAGCCAATAGCCATAGGTAGGCCTATAGTGTAATTTGGTCTTGAAGTTGGAAGTTGGAATAAATTCGATTCTAGGCCTATTTCATTATTTTAGTAAATCCATTGTAAACCTGTTCTCTTATTCTCGTATCTTAATTTCTTAATAAAACAGCTATATATAGACACGGGGCTACAGGGCCTAAGACTTTCAACAAAATTGACTTGTGAATAAAAGACGTATTTTGATAAAAACATGCTTTTAATATACTGCTGCAAATTGAAAAAGATAACAAAAAATTTGTGTAAAAAATATTTCTCTTTCAGCAAACAAATTGTTGTGAAACTCGATATAATCTCAACGAATATACTGTTCAGAGACCGCTAAATGATTGTATACCGTACATAAAATGTAATCTTCATCTATTCGGACTTGCATACATCGGTGTTTATAAAAGTAAAAATTGCATACAAAATATGATTATACCAGTAAATCAATACGATTGGAGATAGATGGTACAAAACATGCGAAGATGCGCACACAAGAAGACTACTGTAAAACGCGTCTATAAAACTATCCAGGTGCTTTTACAAGGTATTTATTTTCACCAAAGAAAGCCTTATTGAGACGGTTTCTGCAAAATACATGGTCGTATTACAAAATGTTAAAAATAACGTGCATACAAAAATGACAATAACTCACCGACTAGTTGGCAGTCCAGTCACGAAAGACAACTCTAAACGTGTGTGCTTCACCAAGTTACCAAGTGAAGTGAGTATATAACGACAGTTTGAAAAAAAGGACCTAGTCATTTACATGTACATTCTATAAATTTTGCGTTACCATTTGGGCCATAGACATCAATCAACGAGAAGAGCAATAAAATGTAACAACGATATCAAGGAGTAATGATATCAAGAGAATGTAGAAATCTTGCGTAAAGTCTGTTAAACATAGCAATATAGCGAAGCACATCAATCTTTACAACTACAAAAAATTCGATTAATCAGCACGGACAGCGCCGATAACAAAGATGTTAACAAAATATATATAACAGAAATGTTGGGTAACAAAATAATTCATTTTTTTAGTAAGGTAATCGTAGCAAAAATTAGTATGGATCTCATGAATATAGGTGGGTATATTTACTTACAATGTAAGCTACATAGATTATACACCGTTCGAAAGTGAAGAAATGTTCATATATGAATCAATCTGATTGGATATACGAATATATCGAATAAACATCTCTTCATCGACATTGTAGATAAATTCAATTTCATATTAACTAATGCTTTCTAAAGCATGAACTGATATGAAACGATTGAGGACTAATACTCCAATGGAAGGCTGATCACGTTAGAAGGCAATGATCATGTTAGGCCGAACACAGTGCAAAACTACGCAAGAATTTCATAACTAATCAATCCGTACTTCATATCAAGATGTTGCATTAGGATTATTATTGCATCACTTACTATATTTCGTTCCGTGTGTTTACACTGAACATGCTAATCGAAGAACAGATAGGGCCTAAAACTGACAGAAGAATGATAGGAACAGATATTTGACTGATCGTACTAAGAGAACGCTTTAAGATGATGCTCAAGAATTTTTATGTTTTGATTCCCAATATATACGAAAGTGTGCCATTGCTTGGTGATAAGTCTTTCTTCCCTATTATTTCATGTTTAGGATATTTTGTAAATGAATAATATATAATAAATATTTATCAGGTACACACAATATTTTCTTCATGTACTCGTCAATAGATGACAATAACTTAATAATGAATTTGAATATGTGCACATTATAGAAAATTGAACTTTGTCGGTGAAGCTGACTATGAACAATTACGGAAATTGCATGTACCGGTACTGAGAAAATTCAAGGAGGACAAAATACTAAAAAATAAGACTAAACATGATCAGTGATTGCCACAAATAGTAGCCATGCAAGAGCACTCACTGAATTAAGAAGATAAACGAAGAGAAACACGCTCTATTTCTTCAGTTGGAAATGAGAAGTCACCGCGTCTTCCAACATCTGGTGCTGAAATGGCACATAGATCCTTTCGATCAACAGTTGACATATCGACAACCTCTGGAAATGTGTATGTACCGAATTTGTTCACTTTGTGGAAAGACATAGTGAAATCACGTTCTTCCAACATTGCCGTTATCTTTCCAATAAATAACTCGTACTTCAAACCATGATTTCCCCTGCTTTCAACGATGATTCGTGCTGCCACAAAAGTCCCGACCTCTAGAGGAATATTCAAAGGGTTGGTTTCCCTCTCGGACTGCAAAAACTGGTTATCATCCACTTCGTCTATTTCCATGAGGTCTTCGTCATCGTCACTATCAGAGGAATTCTGCACGGCACCACCAACTTTGAGCAAATGATTGGGGTCATAATCTTCATTTTTTTAAAAATAAGATGACACTTCCTATTGCGGTTGAGAGAGCCAATAAGGAATTCAGCCTTCAAAAAACGCTGAATTCCTTATTGGCTCTCTCAACCGCAGCAGTTGTGGCCGACATGGAAAGAAGAACGACGGCTACCACATTCAGCTGTCGCGTATTCCCATAGCATTGCCACCATTTAATCGGATCCGTGTCGTAGTCGACTTTCCAAATCATGCGGGATGAATTGAACAAAGCACCCGATCTTGTTCTATATTCAAGCAGATCCTTAGATACAGATGTCGTTGAGAGTTTCGTTTTCTGTGTAATTTCGAAGATTGTATCTTCAGCAAGAACCAACTGCTGTTCCGTTTAGAG